>JAWQFJ010018005.1:0-17500 GCA_034096865.1 Theodoxus fluviatilis
CTCTCCTCTTCTCCTCCCTCTTCTCTCTCTCGTGTTGGCTGGCCGGGTATGGCTGCTGGAGAATTCTTCTCCTTTTCAAGAAAATGCTACAGTTATTCAAGTGAAGGATTCAAGACAGTTTATCGGGCTTGGACCGGACCACCCCTGGAACCCATGCAGGTCGTAAGGCAGTAATTCCAGGCCTGGAATAGGCAAGGACTGGATGCCAGGGCTGTTCCAGGGCTGGCCCAATGACCATTTCTAGGCTAGTCCAGGGCTGGATGCCAGGGCTGGCCAGGGCTGGATGCCAGGGCTGGTCCAGGGCTGGCCCAATGATCATTTCTAGGCTAGTCCAGGGCTGGATGCCAGGGCTGGAATTTAGGGATTTGCCAGTCCTGGTCCAGCCCTGGTGTGCTGTCGGGGTTGTTTTTAACAATTAAGGCAAAGCGCGCGAGAACGACAGGAGGGAACTGTCAGCGGTCACATGTCAAGTTCAATTAACAAACGATCAGGAAAGGCCGCTGTGCGACCATCCCGGACTGATAAGCTACATAGTAGGCTGGCCTTACAACGTATATGATCTGGGCGTCTGAGACGCAGGATACATGGTAGAGGGAGGAGAGAGGGGAAACATGCAATGTCTGGGAGGGGGGGGGGGGGGAAGGAGAGAGAGAGAGAGAGAGAGAGAGAGAGAGAGAGAGAGAGAGAGAGAGAGAGGGAGAGAGAGAGAGGGAGAGAGAGAGAGACAGAGAGAGAGAGAGAGAGACAGAGAGACAGAGACAGAGAGACAGAGACAGAGACAGAGAGACAGAGAGAGAGACAGAGAACAACGAACAACGAACAACTGGTTTATTGTGGGGGCCTCCGGCCCATTACAAATGACAGTAATAGCACAAAGTTGGAAACAATCTTACAACTTCCCAGACTACTACTGGACAGCGGTGACAATTGTAGCTTGTAATCAATATCATCAATCATCAGTACATTCTAATTTTCAAAAATGTCTATATAGCTGTTTAACAATGGCATTGCTTCTGATCGTCTCCGAAACGCCTTATACAGATACATCGCAATATTTCTTAAGGCACGAACATCGTTATTTGAGAAAATGTCTGTCACAGGTTCTTCAGCGTCATGCTGTATACTTGGTAGTATGTGTTTCGTGCGTAAGTCATAAGTAGCGGGACAGTGAAATAAAAAATGAATTTCATCTTCTTCATTTTCCATGCATAATGGACAGATATTTATGTAAGGAATTGTACTGAATCTATACTTATGCACGTACAAATCGCTTATTCCCATTCTGAAACGTATCAGAGCATCTCTAAATACTTTTTTATCTACTGCATACAGATATGGCTCTACGAAGTGATCCACCTTAAGTAGTCTATAAAAGGAATATCTGACACTTGACTGTAGCTGAATTCTCCAGTCGTTTTTGTACCATTCAAGCATTCTACTTTTCAGTTGTTTTAAGAAGGTCGTTTCGTTTGGAACCATTTGACTGTCCCACTCTCTTTCAAAATTATACTTCAACAGTAACATTTTTATTCCTGTAGCCCAACTAAATCTATCATCCACCGTTTTTAGCATTGACATGTACATTTGGTGAGGATATCTATCATGGTCCATTCTCAAAAGTTTAAGCCAATATTTTATGGAGCGTATCTGAGCATTGAACTCTAATGGGTATCGACCAGTGTCACCGTAGATCATCACGTTCGGCGTTCTCGAGGCAACATTAAGGAACCACTTTAGTATAAACATATGAATAGTTTCGATACGTCTACAATCATAGATGCCCCAAACTTCTGATCCATAGAGTAGAATGGGCTGGACCTGTGCGTCAAAAATCTTACACAACACATCTGGTGTAACGACATTGAGCTTTCTCAAGGATCTCTGGATCTGGATTGACGCTGCTTTTGCTCTGGAGGCAAGATCAGACAGTATTGTATTTGTACACAGCCTGGTGGACAGGATAACTCCAAGATATTTGTACTGAGTGACAACCTCTAGCTTACGGTCATCAATCGTCCACTTCTCATGAGCAGCTATGAATCCTCCTTTACGAAAGACAACTACCTTTGTTTTTTCCGTATTTATTAGTAGTCCTAGTTTATCAGCGGCGTCCTTGAGATTATTAATTTGATTCTGAAGCCCAGGTACCGTGTCAGACAAAAGTACAATGTCATCTACAAAGAGCAGCAAGAACAGCTCAGCACCATTAGGTTCCAATTGTACCCCATGTTTACCCTTTCTAATTACTTCACGACTAAGGTGTGAAACCAAGAAGGAAAATAGGAGAGGAGACATTTTGCAACCCTGTTTCAGTCCACGGTGGCAATTGAAGGACCCGTATGCGCGACCCTGGCATCTTACACTGCATTTCACTGTTTTATATACTGCCTTTAGCATCTGAAGCATTTTACCTCTGACCCCAGAACCTTCCAAAACTTTCCAAAGCGCTTGCCTGCTTACAGTGTCGAACGCCTTTTGGAAGTCAACAAACAACACATACAGTTTCTTGTTACGGCTGAGGTACCTTTGCACAACATTATACAGAATAAAAATATTGTCAACAGTCGAATACCCCCTCCTACATCCAGCCTGCTCTTCCCCAATAAGTTTATTTTCGTCTGCCCATGCCTGTAGTCTAGCATTCAGGATGTGTAGAAATGTTTTGCTAAAGATGCTGGTCAGAGAGATACCTCTAAAGTTATTGGGGTCATTTAAGGAACCTTTCTTGTGAATGGGTACTATCAAGGAATGGGTCCAAAGTGTAGGGAAGAGTCCCTGGTCAAATATGGCATTGAACAGTCTAAGCAAGTGCGGCATGAGCAGTGACTGAGAACACTTCAGCATTTCGCTCAATACACCGTCTATACCCGCCGACTTTTTCTTCTTTAAGTAGTTGACAGCATCGGATATTTCGCACTGAGTTATTTCAGAGTTCAATATGTTCTCATCAGTGACACAGATTAACCTTCCGATATGTATATTACTTTCGTCAATACTATTTTCTAATGCGAAAACGTTTTGGAAATGTTGCACCCAAGTATCCGGATCGATGTTGGCTATTATGCCCGGTATACGAAAGGTTTTAATCTGCTTCCAGAATACTTTGGAGTCTCTGATGCTGCTTATTAAATCTCTGGTCACGTTTTGTCTATAACTGTGTTTCTTTATTCTTAATAACTGCTTGTATTCGTTTCTGCATCTAAGGTAGACAACTCTATCCTGATTTGAATGTGAGTGAAGAAAGCTGCGCAAGCATTTACTAGTCTGCTTTTTAGCTGTCGCACATTCTTTGTCGAACCATCTACAACCCCGCTCAGGCGAAAAAGGCTTGAAGTATCTCTGCATGAACCCGGCGGCATTCACAAGGCATGAGGTAATTGCCTCCGTAACACAGTCCACATTCACTCCATCACTGTTACCGTTCATAGGTTCGATGTCACCTATACATACAAGTAAATTGCTTTTAAACGTCTCTACCAGATCGTCATCCCATACAAGCTTAGTACAGCCGCGATTCCCTTCACTTACATCCAGATCTAAGGGATTACGTGCTCGGAAGGACAAACTTAGAGACAAATGTGGTGATAGCACAGAGTTACCAATCGTGAATGACTCAAAATTGTGAACAAGATCCTTAGAGACTATACAGTAATCGACTGTACTACAACCTTGGGAAGAAACGAAGGTGTAACCGCTTGAGTTGTGCTCGTCTACACAACCATTCAGGATGGTCAATTCAAAACCCATACACAACTCAAGTAAGTACTCCCCAAACTCGTTCACAGTTTTATCAATAGCAAGTCTCGATTCTTCTAATACATTTGAAAATATGTCACTGAAATCGTTGGAGTAGTTTGTATTTAAGCAACCTGTCCTGGCATTAAAATCGCCGCAAACTAACAATGAGCAGTCTTCATGCGTTTCACATACATCAAGGATACATTTGCACAATGCATCAATTCCGTTACTGTGGCCAGTTACTTCGTAGTAGGGAGATCCAACTGGAGGTATGTAGACATTAAACATCAAAATGTCTCTATCACCTCGGTGAAATTCTTTGCTAATTTTAAGGATTACGATATTGTCACAATTATATTCAATCAATTGGAAAAACCTTTGTACTGAACGATGAATCAAACACACAACACCACCCGACATTCGACCATGGCCAGAAAGTTTCTTTGCAGGAGAGAGGAATGTAGTATATTCAGGCAGTAAATGTGATAACTCAACAGTGTGCATAAATGTTTCACAAAGGCATACAAAGTGGAATTTTTTTAGATCTGGGATAAAGTCAGGATCATCAAATTTCGAGAAGAGTCCATCAATATTCCAAATTAAGAAATTACAAGTGAAGAACTGAGTAAAAGAACTGGAACTCACACTGTCTGTTCTCGCATCAAGGCCTCGGCCTCCCCGTCACCTGCGACCGCCTCTTCCTCCACCTCTGCCTCGAGTGGCGGAACGAGTCTGAGGGCGACCGGTAGAGTCGCTTCTCGTTCGTCGCTCTTCCTTGTGAAGTACTCCGCCACGGTAGTAGGCAAAGAAGCCTTCCTCCCTAGCACGACGGATGTTCTCACGTTGGTTCTCAGTGAGGTCGGACGACACACCAATATCCTTCGCCTTCAATTCTTGCCTCTTTTGGAGAATGGCGACCTTGTCGGCTGATCGTATCAGTTTGGCGATGAGAGGACGCGTCATCCCCTCTCTGCGCTTGCCCACACGATGTGCACGAGCGATGTCACAGGCTTGAAGGGGGTTTCCCAGAACTTCATTCACCGCACCTGTGAATGTTTCCACGCAGTCCTCGGGGTTTCCGTGGCTCTCTGTGACGTCAGGTTCGGTAATCCCGTATAGGAGGATGTTGTCTCGCCGACTGCGCTGTTCTTGTCGTTCGATTATTTCCTCCATGTCGTTTAATGCTGTGTCCGTTTCAGCCTGGGCACTCTCTAAACTGTCTATGGCCTCTTCGTGCTCTCCTAGCCTCTTCTGTAGCGATGTAAACTGTCTTTCTACATCAGATACTTTTTGGGTCAGCAAGGAAAGTTCGAGGTGCAACTTCTGGGTTTCCACTAGCAGAAGGGTTTTTAGCTGTTCAGTGATCTGCTCCATCCACATCTTCCCAAACCGTTCCAGATCTTCCATTTCAACAGGCCCGGGCTGTTCCTCAATGTCACCTCCTAGCAGCAACAGTTTAGACTGATCGTATGCGTAGGCCACAGATGTACCACCGAAGGGCACAGCTCCAAGCGTAGATGCCATCACGCAGTCATATTCTCCCGCCATCGAAGTGCTCATATGTGGTGCCGCAGCCACTGCTAGCGTGACTTGATCGTACCAAGTTGTCGCAGCCTGACTAAGGAGAATTGCCATGCAAATTGCAACGTGGACACACAGGGCAAGCAAAAAGACAAATTTGCCTCTTTCGTCATTCCCTTCAGAGCTGCTGCTACATCGGTGTCGCGTGCCCGCATCAAACAATCCAATTCGAGCTCTGTACGCCTCGAGCTCGATGCCCATGGCGGTGAGCGAGGATGAACTCTGAGAGAGAGAGAGAGAGAGAGAGAGAGAGAGAGAGAGAGAGAGAGAGACAGACAGAGAGAGAGGGAGAGAGAGAGAGGGAGAGAGAGAGAGACAGAGACAGAGAGACAGAGAGAGAGACAGAGAGAGAGAGAGAGAGAGTCCATGTAAAGACTTCGGGCTTCACTTCACCCGGTCACATATCCCCCCAATCTAACAGTGTTTTGCCCTCGAAGTACAAGAAAAACAATGCCTAGACTAATCTGGTTCGTTCAGTTGATTACCAGTAGTCACTCAACATAGAAAAAAACATAGCATCCGAACTTGATACAGCATGTTGGGTCAGACATCTTGAAGCGGTCTTAACCATTCAGCAAGTGTCATCAACCTGACATAAAACATACACAACGTGTGCCTCAAATACAAGCTAGAAACGGTCTGAACCCTTCAGCTAGATGCAATGAAGCCACAGGTTAAACACTAAATAGTGGTGCTACACTCAACAGCAACACCCCGCAATGCTCTGACGGCATTACGAATTCCACCGTAATAAGACCAATTATGGTGCCACCGCAATGGACGTTCTGCCATTACGAACCATAACAGAAATAGATAAAGACATAAGTCTGGGATGCATTGGAACAAGACATACCAGACGGGAGGTTACATCCCACGAACGAGACCTTGGGTGGTATTTGACCTGAATCCACAAGGCTGTTCAGCCCAGAATACAACGCGCACAACAATGAAACAGTACAGTCAGAATGACCACTTACAATCAACATATGAACCAATTTTCACACTACGATGGTAACATTTCATTACAAATATGATATACTGAATATATCAAGTGATAAGTATATTACTTCTAAAGCAACTTTAACAGAAAAATTGTATTACACTGTACATTTTTTTTCTTCATTAAAACTATGTGTATGGAAAGACAAGTAGACGACGATCTTCCATTTACAAATCAAAATAGCGACTGTAGAAATTGCCTGTTTCGTTGATCAAATGAATTACTTACAATTGGAGTTTTCATTCCAATGAAGGGAATCGCATCCGTGTGTCTTCACAAAACTGTTCGTTGTCTCTCAGCACACACACACACACACAAACGCAACCGAAGACGGCAGTCACACAATCCTGAAATGTTCATGACGGGAATGAGTCCTGGAGGCGGGCGTGTGGAATGCCAGCCGCTGTTTTAGCATTCCAGGGAAGGCGTCTGCTATCTTCGGGTGATGAAGGGCTTGGCTGGGTGGTTCCAGTCTCATGGAGGGCAGGTTGGACGGTGCCCCCTGGAGAGACAGCTGCATGTTGTGGCTCCACTTCATGATGATGTTGTGATGACAATGAATCGAACGGCGGGTGGCAGGCTACTGAGGAGGTCGTGCACTGCAGCGTGGCACTGACCATTTTTCTGTCTGTGATGGAGGTTGCGACCAAGTCTCGAAAGTGGCAGAGATGTCGTATGCGTCCAGTTGGAGGCGTCTGATGGCGAAATGGAGGCGGTAGATTTTAGTCTTTTCCTCCGTGGAAAGCGTCAGGCTCCGATGGTATTCAGAAAAGTTCTGGAAAGAGCACGATGTCTCACCCTGCTCAGCAGCGCCATTTGAGATGGGGTGGTATAAGGCAAGATGGTAGCAGGGCGCAGGTATGAGACCAATTGTACTTGCTTTCCACAACTTTATTTTTACCCATGGGTATAGAGCTGCCGGCTGGTCCGAGGCCTGATGATAATGGCCTGGACCAACCCAAGACCGTGGTCACAGTGATCTCTCCCGCAGATGGTATGGAGTCTCTCAAGAGAATGGTTGTGGGCGTCTCTCTCAGCACAAGCGGTCACCTCAATATATCTCATAAAAACCGGAAAAGGGGTTCCGGGGAGGGGTCAAGAGAAAGGCGTGGCATGGCGTTGTCGGCAGGATGGGGTGGTGGTACTAAGAATGCGTGGGAAGAGGGGGGGGGGGGGGGGCGCAGAGTGGGCATTTGCTGTCCAAGAACTTAAGAGGTGCCATATGTTCAGAAGCAACAGAGTGGTGGCACGGAAAGCGTTTGAGTGCAAAGAGACGTGGGAAGGCGAGGCTGGCAATGGGACAGTATGGCTTCAGTAGTCGTTTGTGTATGCGGGGATGGAATTGAAGAGGGGTGACAGACTGGAAAATATGGAGTGGCTCATGCACAGAAAGTAAAGTTAGCAAAGTTTTGTCACCATGTTAGAAAGGTTGGCTCCCTGATGGCGTGACCATCTACAAAGACCTATTCATCGATGAAGACAAATAAAGCGAATCCACTCACCGTGGGCAGTCACGAGCAAGGCCATCCACAGCAACAAGATCTGCTCAGTCATGGAGGAACGGGAGGCAGTCTGGCCAAGATTGAACATGGCCGTCTGCGCTCTCGACAGCAGAGGCGCTTCTGCTGCACGCTGCTACGAGGTTGCTGACGACCGATCAGCTTGAGAGCGACAATTCTCTCCCCCTAAGTCACGTGATGCTATGGGGGTGGAGGGGGGTGGGGTGGGGTTGTGCAAAACTGGTTGCCCAGACACCAAAGCTAACGTTGAGGTCAGATTTGAGACTGACGGTTTTGCTGTGAGCATTTTGGTGTCTGCCAAGGACGGATCTTCCCAACACTCGCACCCTGTGTATTCGCATGGGATAGTTTAAGACAGGTAATGTTCTATATTCATGACATGAATGACACGCTGAGCCCATACTTTTAAAAAAAGCAGCAAACCTCGACCTGACCGGTACTAGATCACAGAACCCTTGATTCAAGGCACCCTCCGTTGCCAGAAGAAGAAGGAGGAAGAAAGAAGAAGGAGGAACAAAGAAGTAGAAGGAGGAAGAAAGAAGAAGAAAGAAAAAGAAAGAAGAAGAAAGAAGAAAGAAGAAGAAAGAAGAAGAAAGAAGAAGAAAGAAGAAGAAAGAAGGAAAGAAGAAGAAAGAAGAAAGAAGAAAAAAGAAGGAAAGAAGAAGAAAGAAGAAGAAAGAAGGAAAGAAGAAGAAAGAAGAAAGAAGAAGAAAGAAGGAAAGAAGAAGAAAGAAGAAGAAAGAAGGAAAGAAGAAGAAGGAAGAAAGAAGAAGAAAGAAGGAAAGAAAGAAAGAAAGAAGGAAAGAAGGAAAGAAAGAAAGAAAGAAGGAAAGAAAGAAAGAAAGAAGGAAGGAAAGAAAGAAAGAAAGAAGAAACGAAAGAAAGAAAGAAGGAAAGAAAGAAAGAAGGAAAGAAAGAAAGAAAGAAAGAAAGAAGGAAGGAAAGAAAGAAAGAAAGAAGGTAAGAAAGAAAGAAAGAAGGAAAGAAAGAAAGAAAGAAAGAAGGAAAGAAGGAAGGAAAGAAAGAAGGAAAGAAATAAAGAAGGAAAGAAAGAAAGAAAGAAAGAAAGAAGGAAAGAAAGAAAGAAAGAAAGAAAGAAGGAAAGAAAGAAAGAAGGAAAGAAAGAACGACAAGAACAAAGAGCGACAGGAACAAAGAACGACAAGAACAAAGAGCGACAGGAACAAAGAACGACAAGAAAAAGAACGACAGGAACAAAGAACGACAAGAACAATGAACGAAAATGGAGTTGAATAGCTTGAAGTAAGGCATAAGTATCGATATAGAACATTTCAGCATTTCGCTCATTATGCCGTCAATAGAGTGGTGTTCAGGCGCCTGACAGGCTGCGTGTGAAAAAAGTCTTCTTTTGCCAAGATAATCCTGTTTTGGGGGTTGTACTTGGTGCTTCCACAAAGATTCTTTCATTAGAATATGGTGTGTAAAAGAAATTCGACTTTCTCACCGGATTTACCTTCAAACACTAACATTTCATTTGGGATTATACCTTGCCTTCTGATGACAGAACTGAGCTCACCGTCTTCTCCATTATGCCAGTGATGAGTGAACTTTCATCCAGCAAGGATTCGACAGACGGTAGAGCACCACCGCAGCGACTGAAACATGAAAAAGATGAGCTTCTAGCCTTGAGATCCATCAATGCACGGTTTGGGGCCGCTATTGCGGAGGGCCGCTATTGCGGAGGGCCGCTATTGCGGGATTTTCTAATGGTCAAAAGATCTTAAGTCCATTTTGATTCTTTTGTCCTAAAACGCCAAAAAAATATTTGTTACTTTTTTTATAAACTTAGACATGTTTTCGTTTTTTTCCAAAAAAATTGCAGGACACAAAAGCCTACACAACACACAGACTTCCTAATCAGTCTTTTCTCTCTCGGCGGCCCTATCGGCCAAGATCAGAGGAAACAACGTCACTCCCTCCATCAAAGCACAAAGCGCGCTTCCGCGGCTAAGATCAAAGGAAACAACGTCACCATAAAATAGTTTTTATCAATAACGGATGAAGCTTTATATTCTAACTCCATCCCACGTTTGACTCTCAACGGGTCGTCCCTACGCCGTAATTCCAGGACCCGACGCTGATGTTGGACAACAAACGTGACAAAAAGTAATGCGTCCGGGTTTAGGTGAAACTCCCCGGACAGGCTAAGTCAGTCAGGCGGGGTGGCGGGTGCGGCCTAGGCTGAGCGCTATCGGTAAAACCCGAGCAAGAAATTTTGGGGAAAATTGTTTGAAAAAAAACCACGAAAACATATCTAAGGTTTTTTTTTTAAGTAACAAAAATTTTATGTTTTTTAGGCGTTTTAGGACAAAAGAATCAAAATGTCCTTAAGAACTTTTGACCAAAAAAATCCCGCAATAGCGGCCCTCCGCAATAGAGAGCCGACGCCCAATGCACTACCTGCCGCTTCTGTTCAAGAAACAGTGACATTGCTGGGCATCCATCTTACCAAGCGGAAGAGAGGAAAACGAGGTGGGAGGCGCAAACAGAGACGGATCAAGGTAATGCTTTTCAATCTACAATCCGACTGCGATTGAAAACTTGTGTCAACCAGAATAACTTGCTCCAAGCTCACCCATCTAAACCATCATCAGCCCTGAAAGTCGCTTTACTAAATGCCCAGTCTATTCGAAACAAGACTGAAGACATAGTAGACCTGATTGAAGATGACAACATCGATATCTCACTGTCCCATTCACACTCCTCATGGATATGTGGCACATGCGAATTGCAGGTGCATTGGGATGAAAGAGGATTGGCCTGTGACCAGTGTGGTCAGTGGTTCCACGGAGAGTGTCAGAGCATAGACACACAACAATGCGACTCCTTAGCTAATTGCAGCAAGGAATCCTGGTAATGCGCAGTCTGCGGCAGTCCAAACAGCATCACTGCCTTTGACCTTCATGGCGTGGGCTGGACCGACTCTTCTCTACTTGACCACTCCAGCTCTTGTGGTACACCTACCGACCAAAACTTCAAACCCCTCCACTCATCAATCCCTACCCGTGCAAACCAGCAAGACTTGTTCAAGTACCGACCCCTGCGCATCATAAATGCGAACTTCCAGTCAGCCAGCTCCAAGAGAGCAGAACTACCAAATCTTTTGGACACTATGAAGCCTGATATCATCCTGGGCACAGATACTTGGCTGGATCCATCAGTGGCCGCAGCGGAAATTTTCCCCGACTCATACGGATATAGGGTGTACAGACGAGACAGAGGAGGGCGAGGAGGTGGAGTCTTAGTTGCAGTCCGGAACAACCTCGACAGATACATCGCCCCTGAATTGGAAGTGGATGGCTGCGAACTCATCTGGGTACGACTCAAGCTTAAGGGCAGGCGCACCTTGTTCGTAGGCGCCTACTACAGACCCGATGTAGCAGACGGGCAGAACCTGCTGAAGTGCAGCGCTTCACTCCAAAGGGCTTCCATGCAACAGAAAGCTTTCCTCCTGGTGGGAGGAGACTTCTACTTCCCAGGCCTGGATTGGGACTCTGAAACCATAAGAAGTAAATCGCCCTGTCCGAGACTTCATAATGACTTTCTCAACATTGTCTACGACAACGGACTAGAGCAGCTTGTGAAGGAGCCGACTAGAGATGACAACACGTTTGATCTTTTCCTAACGAGTTGTCCCCAGCTCGTTCCAAGCGTGGAAGTTGTTCCTGGCCTGTCTGACCACCACATCCCATACTGCGAATTCAACATCTGCACCCTAAGACAGAAGCAACAGCAGCGAGAAATCCCGCTTTACAACAGAGCTGACTGGTCAACGCTGAAGCAGGCTGCCACAGATTTGAGCGCCGACCTTCAACAGATGCAGGACACTGCCACAACTGAGGAGCTTTAGAACACCTTCAAGGAGAGGCTCAGGGCAGCAGTCAAGGTGTCTGTGCCCACCAAGATGTCTACGACGAAGGTCAGCCAACCCTGGATTACTGCGGATCTTAGACGTCTGATCAACAGGAAGAACCGTGCCTACCGTTGCATGAAGAAGTACGGATCTGATAAGCGTAAAGCGAACATGAAACGCTTTCGCAAAGAAGTGCAGCGACGCCTGCGCCACGCCTACTGGAAGTACCTCAACAAGATCTTCACAGGGGAGGACGACCCGGAAAGAGATTGAAAGAACAAGCGTTTCTGGACGTACATCAAGAACCAGAAATCGTCTAGTACCGGTGTTGCACCCTTGAAGAAAAACGGCCAGCGGACTTCCGACCCAACAGTACAGGCGGAGGTCCTCAACGCTCAGTTCCAGTACAGCGAGGATGAGCTCGAGGTCAAGACTGGCACGCCAGCCTTGGACATGCCCACCATGGACGAGATCCATATCAGAGCGCAAGGCGTCCAGAAACTGATGTCGACCTTGAACCCAAACAAGGTCACAGGACCCGACGGGATTAGCCCCCGGATTCTCAAAGAACTTACAGAGGAGCTTGCACCAGGCCTCACCACCGTCTTCCAGTCATCCCTTGCCACTGGCTCAGTTCCAGCTGACTGGAAGGACGCGCACGTCACTCCGATCTTCAAGAAGGGCAAGCAGTACGACCCCGCCAACTACAGGCCGGTGTCCCTTACCTGCGTGGCGTGCAAGCTCATGGAGCACATCGTGGTGAGTGCCCTGCTGCAACATTTCGACAACAACGACATCCTCGACGATAATCAACACGGCTTTCGTCGAGGTCGATCCTGTGAGACGCAGCTCCTGGATTTTACCGAAGAGCTCACGAGCAACCTGGAAGGAGGGAAGCAGACGGACGTGCTGATCATGGATCTGGCAAAAACGTTTGATCGCGTCAACCACAGTCTGCTGACCCAAAAACTCCGAAATTATGGTGTCCAGGGCTCTGCCCTCGCTTGGATCCGGAGCTTCCTCCAACGTCGGCGGCAGGCTGTAGTTGTGAACGGCAGTTGCTACTCCTTCGTTGACGTCCGCTCAGGGGTGCCACAAGGCTCGGTTCTCGGGCCGACACTATTTTTAGCGTATATCAACGATCTTCCCAGGAGACTGAAGGCATTGGCACGTCTGTTCGCAGACGACACTGCAGTCTACAGGACGGTGACCAACGGCAACGACCAGGCCCAGCTACAACAAGACCTCCAACACCTAGCGGAGTGGGAGAAGAGCTGGGACATGCAGTTTTATCCTGCCAAGTGCAACACCTTGCCAGTTACGAGGAGCAGACGCCCACTACAGCCCTCCTACCAGCTTCACGGACATACCCTTGAGACAGTGAAGGCGGCCAAGTACCTGGGTGTGACCATACAGGTTGACCTCTGATGGGACGACCATATCACCAGCATCGTCAGCAAAGCAAACCAGACCCTAGGCTTCCTCCGGCGCAACCTCAAGATTTCTTCAAGAGCGGTCAAAGTCGGGGCATACAAGGCCTTTGTCAGGCCTACTCTCCAGTATGCCTCGTCGGTATGGGATCCTCACTCCCAAAAGCACATCGACAAGCTCGAGGCTGTCCAGAGACGTGCTGCCCGCTTCGTCTGCACTTCAAGTGTCATCTGGATGCTGGCCTCCCTTGGGTGGCAGTTCCTGGAGGAACGCAGGAAGCTTGCTCGCCTGTCGATGTTGTACAAGATCAACCACAGCATCGTCCACTGTCCTGGCATCAAGTCAAAGCTGGTTTCACCACCACCACGCCAGCGACGAGACCATAGCCAGCTGTTCAGCCTCATCACCTGCCGAACACAGTACCGGAGCGCCGCCTTCCTCCCCAGAGCAGTAAGGGACTGGAATGCCCTACCTCCAGCCGTGGTTGACGCCAGCACTGTCTACACGTTTGTGTCGCGTGCCTCTCGCTAGTACAGGACCATTGTGACTCTTGCCCCCTCCCCCCCAGACTCCCCAACCTGTGAAGAGGCCGCTACGTATATATGGGCTTATGATTTTCCAAATGCAACTATCTTGAGCTTGCGCAACACCCCATCACGTGCCAAAGTAATCCCTACTGTTGATTGTGGGCAAGAACGGAAAGACAAGACAAGACAATACCACCGGACTGTTTAGTCTTTAGATGTTTAACGGCATCAGATATTTCAATCTGAGTTATTTCAGAATTTAATACGCTATCATCAGTGTCAAAGGATAACATGCAGATGTCAATGTTACTCTGTTTATCACTTTCCCCGAGAGTATAAACATTTTGAAAGTGTTGCACCCAAGTCCCTGGATCGATGCTTGGTAATACACTGAATCTACCGAGGCTTTTAACTTGCTTCCAGAACATCTTGGAATCTCTAATATTGCTAATTAGGTATTTGGTTACCGTTTGTCTGTAGTTGATCTTTGTTCTTATGAGCTGCTTATAATCATTTCTGTGACTAAGGTAGATAACTTTGTCTTGGTGAGAATGAGAGCGCAAGAAGGTACGCAGGTATCTGCTGGCCAATGTTTTCGCGTCTGCACATTCCCTGTCATACCATCTGGCACCAGACACTTGTAAATAAGGTCTGCATTGCCTCTGCATGCACCCAACGGTATTCACAATACAAGATGTTATGGTTTTGGTAACACTGTTGACATCTATTTCATCACTGATGTCACTCACATTCTTATTATTCAGATACATACACAAATTATTCTTAAATTATCTATTAAACTGTCATCCCATACAACCTTAGTACAGCCGAAATTATGTTGACCCTCGCGTAAAGTTCTATGGATACAACATCGGAAGCACAAGTCTAGAAACATATGTGGTGATAATACAGAGTCACCGATACTGAATGACTCACAATAGGGGATAAGATCACTGGAGACTTTGCAATAATCGACAGTACTACAACCGTTGGGAGAAACAAAAGTATAACCATTTGAGTTATTCTCATTCACACAGCCATTTAAGATACATAGTTCAAAACCGTTACATAGTTCAAAACCCACACAAAGTTCAAGCAAGTACTCTCCAAACTCATTAACAGTGTCATCAACAGCACATCTAGATTCTTCTACTACGTTTGTAAACACATCATTTATATCATTTGCGAAGTTGGTATTCAAGCAGCCAGTCCTACCATTAAAATCGCCGCAAAGTAGCACTGAACAGTCATCATGTAATTCACACACGTCGAGGATACATTTGCATAATATACGTATGCCATTGCTGTGGTCAGTTACTTCATAGTAAGGAGAACTACGTGGTGGGATGTAGACATTAAACATCAAAATGTATTTGTCTACGCGGCAGAATTCTTTACTGATTTTAAAGATTACGATGCTATCATACTTGCATTCAACAAACTGGAAAAACTTCTCCAGTGATCGATGCACTAGGCACACAACACCACCCGACATTCGACCTTGGGTAGAGAGTGTTTTGGCAGGAGAGCATATGTCACGTAGTCGGGCAGCAAGTAAGACAAGTCTACGGCGTGTACAAAAGTTTCGCAGAGACAAGCAAATTGAAATTTCTTTAAGAGAGAAATAAAGTCAGGATCATCTAGTTTTGAAATGAGTCCGTCTATATTCCAAACTAGCAAATTGTAAGTGAGGGTGGGACTACACTGGTCCGCAAAAGTTAAGGGCCACATAAACATTTATCTCTCAAAAGGAAACAAATGTTTTTAAAATCTGCAATTCAAAGAATGATTTAATTCAACATTTAAGCAATTGATTTATGCCAAAAATTCATTTACAAGTCAAAACTCATTAGCTTGGCATCCGTCAGAAGCACCCCACCCCACTTTCTGAAAGTGGCAAGGAAAGTCCAGTCAGTTTGTCCATGTTCAATAACGGGTGTGGCCATCGTTTGCTGCCAAACAATCCATCACCCGTTGCCTCATCGAGCGGACAAGGTTCTGCAGCATATGTTGTGAGATGGCGAGCCACTCCTGCTGCAGGAACTGAAAGAGCTGAGCAGCATCTGCGGGATGGGGGTGATTGTCCACTACGCGGCGTCCCAGAATGTCCCACAGGTTTTCAATGGGAGCCAGGTCTGAGGATCGTGTTGGCCAGTCCATGCGGACAACCTGTTGACGCTGCAGAAAGTCCCTCACCACCACAGCACGGTGAGGGGTGGCGTTGTCGTCCTGTAAACAGGAGACACGTCCCATGGCCAGCAGAGTGGGGAAGATAATCGGCCTGACAATCTCATTTCTGTACCTGGTCAGGTTGCCTCGGATGAGGTACAGAGGAGTCCTCCCATGGAGATGAAAGCCTCCCCACACCATCACAGATCCCCCTCCATAACGGTTGTGCTCTTGGACGCAAGCATCGAGGAATCGCTCGCCTACACGTCGCCACACGCGCCTCCAAGCATCACTGTCCGACACGGTAAACCGAAATTCATCGGTAAACAGGACAGTGCCCCACTGCTGCCTGTTCCAGCGCTGGTGGTTGCGGCAGAACGCCATCCGAGCTCGGCGATGTTGTGGTGTCAGCGGTGTTCGGATGGCAGGGACCCTTGAGTGGAGGTAGACCTCGTACAGGCGTCGCTCGACGGTGTCTTGGGAGATGGTAACGTTGGTGGCCGTCCTCAGGGTGACTCTCAGGGTCCTGGCAGTGATTGTTCGGTCACGCAGCGCCAAAAGTTGAAGATAACGGTCTTCGCGCAGGCTCATTGCTCGTGGGCGTCGGAAGCGGGGCCGTTCATCAGCACTTCCGGTGGCCTGGAAGCGTTCGTGTAGTGGTTGGATGACAGAGTGGCTCACTCCAAGCCGTCTGGCGACTTCTCGGCCGGGAGTTCCATCCTGAAGCCACCCCATCGCTCGTCCACGATCAAGTGTTGACAGTCTCTGTCTTGGAGGCATGATTATTGAGAGCCCTGGTTGCGGCCCTTAAATACCCGTTGGTTTGTAACTTTTGCTGAACAGTGGTCACTAGGGACATGGCTTGCACGTGCAATATGCCAGAAACCAGCAGCGACATTGCTTCTTCAGCGAAACTCGACTAAACTTTGTAAACTTTTCGTGAATTTGCAACGTTTTTGGCTCCGCTGACAACACCTTTGCTCAACGGCAATGCCTGCATAACAGGTTTGGGCACTAGCAGCAATAAATAAAGTTGCATCGTAGCCCACCTTGCGTCATTTTCAGCGTCGTTGTCTCAGTGTAAAATAAATATTTCTATAGCTACTGATAACAAGGGCCGGCCCTTAACTTTGGCCTACCAGTGTATGAGTAGGAGCATTCACGTTACCCGTTTCAGTGACAGAGCTTCGGCCTCCCCGTCAGTTGCGACCGCCTCTTGCCTCACCCCTACCACGGGTAGCGGAACGAGTCTGACGACGACTGGTGCCGCTTGTCGAGTGCCGTTCCTCTGTGTGGAGAACTCCGCCTCGGTAGTAAGCGAAGTATCCATCCTCCCTTGCGCGCCGGATGTTCTCCCGCTGTCTTTCGGTGCGATCAGATGATACTCCAATTCCATTCGCCTTCAGCTCCTGCCTCCTCTGGAGAATGGCGACCTTGTCGGCTGATCTGTGGAATTTGGCGATGAGAGGTCGAGACTTTCCTTCTACTCGTTTGCCCACACGATGTGCACGAGAAACGTCGCTGGTTTGTATGGGATTGGTCAGTACCTCGTTCACCGCTTGCACGAATGTCGCCACGCAGTCCTCGCGGTTTTCATGGCTCACGGAGATGTCGGGCTCGGGAATACCGTGCAGCAGGACGTTGTCGCGACGACTGCGCT
>JAWQFJ010018005.1:22500-41768 GCA_034096865.1 Theodoxus fluviatilis
AACAACTGCTAGTGCAGATAGCGCAACAAGAATTATTTATGAAAGATTCATAGGAAACAGGTCTTGCTCAGTTAAGTGACTGGCTACGGTGCGTGCCTTTAATAAACGGTTTTGTCGACCAGTGCGTGTCCGACGCCACATAACACTCTGGTCTGATAGGCTTGCTGCCTTTTGTCAAAAGCTGATGGGATCCATGTATATTTCACATCTTGAATAAAAAGCCTAACCCTCCAGACTTGAAGCAAAGAACTTGAGACAATCATCATGATCCAACTAATAACAAGGGACGCAACTCACGCAACCCACCGGCTGATCTATAGTCTCGGTAAACCCCGTCCTGCGCAAAATCGTGGAGTGGAATTTCTTATTGTCTCAAGTTCTTTGCTTGAAGTCAGCTTTCCCATGGGAAAACACAAGGTGCGAGTGCTTGGAAGACCGTCCGCGGAAGACAACAGACACTGCGTTGCAAAGTCGACACTTTCTGGTCAGACCCTGACGTCATGGCTGCTGCCTGGCCAACCAGTTTTGCGCAGTCCTCCGCGCAGCAGCACGTGACTTAGAGGGAGAGAACTGTCGCTCTCAAGCTGCTCAGTCGTCAGCAACCTCGTAGCAGCGTGCAGCAGCAGCGCCTCTGGTGCCGAGAGCGCAGACGGCCATGTTCCCTCTTGGCCAGACTGCCTCCCGTTCCTCCATGACTGAGCAGGTCTTGTTGCTGTGGATGGCCTTGCTCGTGCCTGCCCAAGGTGGGTAATTGCATTCGATGCATTTTACTGAGGAAATTCACCGTCTTTTTTAAAAACTAGTAACTTAACGAAAAGTTTTATGTTATGTACAGATATCAATGTATGATGTATGTATAAAGCATATATAACTTCATTACCTTCATTCTTCCCAAACTCTCTCACTCTTCCTAGGTCAAGCACAGACGGAATATCTGTTGAAAGTTTTGTATGAACCAGAGGAAGGAAAAGACCTTAGTTTCATAAGGATCTTTGGGGGGTGGGGGGTGGGGTGGTGGGTTAGGTAGGGGCGTGAGGGGGGGGGTGGGCATTTGCTTGTGTATTCGTCTTTCTCGTCATGAAAATAAGGAAAACAAAGCCCGCTTTTTTAATCCTCATATATCTTAGAGCACAGATGATATCGTTTTTACAGTCCTATAAGTATAACTCCAAGAGACATGCACTGTGCAAGGCATTTAGAACAACACCAGATTTACTCTTTGGAAAAGCAAGGTACATTGTAAAATCGGAACTAATTATATATATATATATATATATATATATATATATATATATATATATATATATATATATATATATATATATATATAATGTAATTCTATCTCCAACAACAACATGAAGCCAGTACTGAGTGAACATTGAGACAAGGAAGAAAAAACTGTTGACTTGGCCTGACGATTATTGTTTGTATGCTTCGGTTTGTTTTTCGGCAGCACTTCATGTTTTGATGGATTCACAGTCCTAGTCTTGTCTTCTCTGCTTCACCGCTCCATCTGCTTTATTCCGTGTCTTGATACCGTCGTTCTACAGGAAGTTTAAAACATGGACAAAAGAAAGTTATTGATTTGCTCTGGACAGAAAGTATTTACGTGACGTCTACATTCAGTTTAGAACTGGTTTCAGAGAGTTCTGTCACAATAATAGATATAAAGATAGAGCGGAAGATAATTTGTACATCTGTCCTGCTTGTAGGGAGACTTTTGAGTGTGAAATTCATTTCCTATGTGCTTGTCCATTGTATGAAGACATTAGACAGAAGTATTTTTCATTTGATTTCCCTTCGGAAATAAGAAGCGCTGATGTTCTATCAACTCAGGATTGTACACAAATAAGAGCACTGGCAGTTTATCTATACCATGCGTTTAAGAGAAGACAAGAGGCGCTTGAGACTGATTTTTCCTCTGCCGACGCAGTATGATCACTATTTATGTTGTGACAGGCTGGTGGCCTAACAAATAAACAGTTCAGTTCAGTTCAGTTCTCTCTCTCTCTCTCTCTCTCTCTCTCTCTCTCTCTCTCTCTCTGTCTCCACTCTCTCTCCACTATCTCCTTCTCCACTCTCTCTCTCTCTCAACTCTCTCCCTCTCCACTCTCTCTCTCCACTCTCTCTCTCTCTCACTCTCTCTCTCTCTCTCTCTCTGTCTCCACTCTCTCTCCACTATCTCCTTCTCCACACTCTCTCTCTCCACTCTCTCTCTCTCCTCTCTCTCTCTCTCTCTCTCTCTCTCTCTCTCTCCACTCTCTCTCTCTCCACTCTCTCTCTCTCACTCCACTCTCTCTCTCTCTCACCTCTCTCTCTCCTCTCTCTCTCCTCTCTCTCTCTCTCTCTCTCTCTCTCTCTCTCTCTCTCTCTCTCTCTCCACTCTCTCTCTTCTCTATCCACACACTCTCTTTCCACGCACTCTCTCTTCATTCTCTCTCTCCACTCTCTCTCCTCTCTCTCTCCACTCACTCTCTCTCTCTCTCTCTCTCTCTCTCTCTCTCTCTCTTTCTCCACCTCTCATACTCTCTTCCCCCTTCCCCCCCCCCACGCTCCCCCCCTCCCCCCCCACCTTCTCTTTCCCTCTCGCTCTTCTCTCTCTCTCTCTCTCCTCTCCTACTCCTCTCTCTCTCTCTCTCTCTCTCTCTCTCTCTCTCTCTCTCTCTCTCTCTCTCATTCACGACTGTGCCGAGCTCGAGAGCGGACGTGTGGGACAGAGCTCAGCGTATCGGGTTCGAGATTGGGACCGAACGAGGAAATGTGCACTGCAGAGATTGAGTGGATTAGGTTGGACATCCAGTGATGATGTAAGTTACATTTATCTCTACTTATTCGGACATGTAGTGGTTTTTTGTTCTCGATTTTTACCAACTTCGGCAGACGTGCATTGCGCTCCGCGCGCGTCAACCCTGCCGAGGTTACGGATTGAGTTGGCCAGAAGACCAGTGTAGAAGTGCTATTCCCTCGGACCGCGAGTCGTGTTGCAGACTTTATTGACTAAGTAAGTGATCTGAATTGTGCCCAGACCTTTGTGAACATTCGATGCAATTCTTTTCTTGGGACTTTTGGTGCGCTGGGCCAGTGAGTGATACTCTACCGACTTGCCGTTAAAAAAACCGAACTGTGATAGCACTGACACACGCAGGCGTTCCGTGACTCTTAGCAAAGGAGTGTAGCGTCACGCTAGTGCCATTGTTAAACTGTTTTGTCAGTGCCGAGTTTTTGCTGGTTGCTGGAGGAGTCTTTAGCGGTTAGTGGAAGGATCTCAGCCAGCATGGGGGTAGACACCGCTACATACAGGGCCCGCATAGGATGCTTCGAAGCGCGTGTCGGAATGGCGCCCTCGTGCCGGCACAGTAGCTGCTGCTCTACAACGCTGAAAAAGAACTGCATAATACAAATTGCTGCTAGAATGATGATTGGTATTGCTCACTGCCTGCACGCGTCTCTGACATCGAATTGTGCAACCAGTTTCCTGTCTGCTATGCGAGGCACTGATGTGTGCTCGGCGACAGAATCAGCACCGTATGTCCATGTGCCAAGCTCCACAGGCTACACATATGACAGATCGTCCCTCCTGTTGCCAGCAATGGATATACAAAAAAAACCGGGGCCACTGGAAAAGGAAGACATGGAACAAATGATGAAAGTAATGTATGAACACATAGAAGAATCTAGGATGAAGCTAGCCCACGAGTTGAAAAGTGAAATAGAAACCATGAAGAGGGAATTTCACGGCGTGATGGAAAAGGTGTTAGAGATCGAGAAAGGGGTTGCAGAAATAGGACAAAAGATCGACTGTATGGAAGAGCACATAGTCCATTTAGAAAACAGGCAGGATGGGCTTGAGTTTTTCCTGGGGGAATTGAGCGAACGCGTCGAACAACAGGAGAGGCGTAGCCGCCGGGACAATATTTTGCTGCACGGAGTGAAGGAAAGCGAAGGAAGTGAAACCTACGAAGAGTCCGTGCAGAGAGTGCTCGAGGTCGTGAACGATGTGCTTGAAACTCCCATGCAACCAACTGACGTAGTGCGAGCTCACCGCGTGGGGAAGCGAGCAGCAGAGAAAGCTCGTCCTCTCATTGTGTGTGTGGCCAGGTCGTCCGACAAGTTGGCTGTACTCCAGAAGAGGAAAGAGCTTCGAGAGAAGAACGTCGGAGTGTCTTCCGACCTGACAGCCAGACAGAGAGATGAAATCAACCAGGCGCGACATGAGGACTTTTTCGCCTACTACAAAGGAGGTACGCTGCACAGAGAAGTCAGAAGGCAGCCACTACGACAGCCCCCGCAACACAGGCAGCCGCCAGACACGACTCGCCCACACACCCGCTCTTCTTCGAGGGCGGGGAGCGGCAGTACCAGATAGCGGTGTGGCCGGGTCCATCTAGACAACGTTGACAATGCTGCAGGTACCCCACTGAGATTTGAACTTTCACCTAACTTTAAGATGCTGATATGGAATGTAGATGGCATTTTGACTAAATTTGACGATCCTGACTTTATCCAGTCTCTGCAATCCTTCTCGTTTGTATCTTTATGCGAAACTTTCATCGAATACCTTCCGATATCAGACTGTTTCGGTGATTTTCTGCCCTATGTCTTGCCAGCAAAAAAACTATCGCCTCGAGGTCGAAGATCTGGCGGCATACTGTGCGTGGCCTATTTTTACTGTTGTTATTTAACCTTGTTGTTTTTTTAATGTCATTAAATAAATTTTATGACTCAAGGGGGAGGTTTTCAACAAAACCCCATCACCACATTCCTGAGATCACTGAGTAAAACAACATGATAAAAGAAAACCCGGGCACTGGGAGATAAATGATACAATAATTTTATTTTTAACAAATAACCCAACCCCGGCTAGGATTCCCCTGAAGAAAGTAATAATCTAACTACTTTACAATAAGATTGAACTGGAAACGAATTAGCTCACACACCAATTAAACTCTTGTCTCAGACAGAAAGGAGGGTAGCGTCTCCAATACAAGACATCTAATCACTCATTAAAACTCTCGACTTCTGAGAAGAAAATTCCCTTACGGAATCAAGGTCTCACTTTGGATACGTCATCAACGGTGTCACGTCTGATAACGACAACACTTTCTCGAATTTACTCCACAAATCTGCACTAACTTCTCCCATAAGGAAACCGTCTTCAGCAATTCAAGGCCAGACATGGCAGCTAATGTTGGACCAAGTTTGCTGTCATTTGTTTTGTATCTCTTTTTAGTCAACAAATGTATACTGATGTAGGAGCTAAAAAATGATAATGCCTGATAATATATGTCATCAGTTTCCATGGCAACGATCCAAAATGGCCGCCAAACAAAAAAAAATCAAAAGCCTATAACTTCTATTCTATGAAACTGATTCCAATTTTGTTTCTTGCAATTGGTTTAATTCCTCAATGGTCACATTATTACGTTGTTTCAATGCATTTGGATGGTTATGGATTTTTATTTATTTATTTTTATAAAAAGGCCTACACAGGTGTGTGTTTTAACCGCCTGATTATGATTTATGAAGAAACTACATGGTTTAAGTCAATGAGCAAACGTAATTATCTTCAAAAATATCCAAACTAGCAGTGTGCCAAAGTAGAAGTATTTATCGTCAAAACTTACTGAGCCTTAGGGATTTGAAGACACCAAGACGCACACAAATCACAAAACGCAGAAAAAGGGGAAGAAAGAAGGCTAAAACAACACTTACAGATTGATGGTCCCTGCTCCATGCAGACAGCAAAATCCAGTGTGATTTTTCACAAGTATACATATGCAGCACACAGAAGTAAAAATATTCCATTTGAAGTCCCATTGATGAAATATATTTCACCTAATAATATTATATACGTTATTGCTGAGAGCAACCGGCGAACTCGAAGTTCAACTCGAAGCCGATATTCGTAACACTGACTCATTGAACCCTTCAGTCTTGGCCTTTTTTACAAGTATACATATGCAGCACACAGAAGTAAAAATATTCCATTTGAAGTCACATTGATGAAATATATTTCACCTAATAATATATATATTATTGCAGAGAGCAACCGGCGAACTCGAAGCTCGAATCGAAGCCGATATTCGTAACACTGACTCATTGAACCCTTCAGTCTTGGCCTTTTTAGCAGCAGCTGCTTGCTTTGCTTGCAGGCGACGCTTTTGTTTCTGTGGACAAGGCATTCTCTTTGATTACTGTTACAATTGTGTTGAGCAATTTCGAGAAATAGCCTTGAAATATGATGAACAGTCAAAAGTCGCGTGGAACAATGCAGCCATATTGTTTACAACCGCGGTGCATTGTGGGCAGGCCGAGTGAATCGACGAGGTGTTTGCTGTGCTCTGATTGGCTAAACTTTGACCCAGACGCTAACGCTATCAATGAAATAGTAATGCGTAGCCTTATATGGAAATCTATCGCAAACATTGCCGCTCATTCAAATGCTGGTGACCAATCGCAGTGAAGTCTATTTTTGTCGACAGTGCAGGGCAACACAGCTTCGAAACGTGAGCTATCTGGTGGTACCAAACATCGCATATTTCCCAAAGCTTTGCTATGCGTTTGAGGGCTTTAAAAATGGCCATGTTTCAGAATCCTTAGCATAAATATCCAAGCCCACGCTTTTGTAATAATGTTTTAACGACTTTTGCCTTTTTTTTTTACAAGATGTTATTGTTGGAGTCGATAGATTAGATGTTGAGGAAGCAAATTCTGCAAAAATCCGAAAATCACTTTTTTGGTCTAAAACAGCTGCCGTGTCTGGCAATGTTCAACAAAGTCTTGTTAAGCACCCAGCGCTTAAACAACGATGATGAGAACCAATCCTAGACGAAGAGAGGGAGAAGTCAGATCCTCTTACCCGTTTCGAAGAAACACCTCTCCAAACGTCCTATCGCTCGCTGAAAGTTCACATCGAGTAGAAACTCCCAAAACTCCCTGCAGAACGATGCAGGTATGATCAACCGTGTGGCTTGCTGACCACGACGTCTTTGGCGACGGAATTCGCCCAGCCCTCGTCTCTCCATAGACTAGGGCTAAGGATGGCTGGCAGTTGAGCTGGCAGGCCGCTGGAAGGCAGGCTGGCAGGCTGGCTGGCAGGCAGGCAGGCTGGCTGGCAGGCTGGAAGGCAGGCTGGCAGGCAGGCTGGTTAGTAGGCTGGCAGGCAAACTGGCAGACCCATCTCAACACAGGTGAACGATATCTTCTCTCAATAGAAGCGTATCAACCCAGGCGAACGAGAAGGAGGAACGGTACCACTTTCAACTTCCCAGTTGACGCAATAGCTCTCAAACCAGTAGGAAACCGTTGCGGCAAACTACAGCAGTAGTTTAGTGGTAGCAGTCATTAGCAGCATTCATTCAGTGTTCCTCAATATTCAGTATTCAGTATTCAGTATTCCTCATCATTCAGAATTCCTCATCATTCAGTATTCAGCCTGCAATACAAAGAGCAGTCTATCACTCTGACTCTCCCAAACACCTTGAGAAAAAGACAATGCAATCCTCCCTCGAACCCACCCACACGGTCCACAAATTCCAATCAGTCACAAATCTCAATCCGAATTCCCTTCACTTAGAATGCGGAGGCACCCAGCAGTTTAACTCATTCACTCGCTCGCTCTTACCTCAAAAATTCAGGCCGTGACGCTTCCACGTCCAACGCCTAAACACACACAGCTCAACACATGAGCATGAGTAAGAGTGGACTCCACAGTCCAAACTTTACAGACGGCGGCTCTTCAGAGCGATCAGCTGACACGTCCCAACGCTTCTACAATCTAGCGATGAATGATCAACCGCTAGACGTGACGTCAAAATTTCCTCGCGCGTCATCGCGCAAAGGTCTCTTGTTATCTCGCAAAGGTATCTGGGATTTTCTCTCTCCCAGCGAGGCATCCTAATCCTCCTAAAGTCCCTCGGTAAACGGAAACTATTTCCAGTTCCTAAACTATCCTTTTAGATTAAGAACATTCGTCGCTATTCACGCGACACTGTGCTTAGTCCACAAGAGCGTTGATAGTCACTTCATTTGACTTGAGTGTAATTATGATTGCATCGTGTTATGAATAGAATAGAATAGAATAGAATTCTTCGGCTTGCTTAGGCGTCCAGGGCCTATCGCCGATTCTGGTAGTTCTCTGGCTGTATTTTTATTGTTCTTATGGATGGTGTTCAGAGTCAGGGGAACATTACTTGGTGTCAAGAGAGATGTTCTCCTTTTCAGTACTTATATACCACCAGTAGGTTCACCTTATTATGAAATAATTGACGAAACAAATGGCATAAGTATGCTGGAGAATTGTGTTAGAGATATGGTAGCCAAAAATGGAGATGTTGCTATTATTATAGGTGGTGATTTGAATGCTAGAACAGGACGATGCAATGTAGTTGACATCGATATGGGAGATATGTTGTCAGACGTAACTAGTGAGTTGCGATATTCGGATGATGAAGTGGTGAATGAGTATGGCGAGTCCTTGTTGTCACTCTGTATAGCAAACGATTTAACTATCCTTAACGGTCTATTGAGTGAAGCTTCTGGAAATTTACTTATGTAAGCTCTAGCGGAAGCAGTGTGATTGATTATCTAATAGTCTCTGCTGATATTGTACCAATTTTTCGTTCTTTGGGTGTAAAAGAAACTATCCTGTCTCCGCACATGAGACTCGAGGCAGTTTTTGATAGCAATGTATTGACTCAAAGAAATGTTTCAAGAAATCAATCAATTCAAAAAAAAATTATTTGGCAAAATGTTTCAGTGCAAACTTATGTTGACAATGTACGGGAAGGGCTGTCTAGAACAGATGTAAATGAACTTTTGAGTGCGGAAAATTTCAATATAGACAAAACTGCTAGCATAATTACAGATGTGCTCGTGAATGCGGCAGACTTTCTCCAAAAAAAAACATTCAGGGGGTCAACAGAAAGGAAACACCGATCGTTTGATAGAAAATGCTCGTTTAGCAAGAAAATGGCTAGGAAAAAACTTCGCAAGTACATGGTCACTCACTCTGTGGAGGATAGAATGGCATTTGTAAACAGCAGGAAAGCGTACAAGCAGTTACTAAGAGGCAAGAAAGTAGAATACAGACGGAGGGCCACTGAAATATTAACTTATCATGTTAACGATGCACAACTATTTTGGAGGCAAATTAAAGCTCTCGGTGGCGGACACAGAACCCCAAAGGGCATTACTCCTGAGGCCTGGGTTAATCATTTCCAGAACGTGTTTGTTGCTGCAGTTTCTGACTCAGAGTCGCGGAGCACTGATTGGAGGAGGACAGTGGGTAGTGGCTCAGAAAGCTATGAGGTCGACTTACTAGATGCAGATATTACAGCCTCTGAAATAACTGATGCGATACAACACATCAGGGGGTGCAAGGCACCAAGTACAGACGGTATATTGGCAGACATGATCATAAGTGCATCTGGAGTCCTATTACCATATCTGTTAAAATTGTTCAATGGTATATTTGAAATGTCGGTATTCCCTAGTCAATGGGCAGAATCAATCATTGTCCCTCTTCACAAGAAAGGTTCAATCAGTGATCCGAATAACTATCGTGAAATATCATTGATAAGCAACCTAAGCAAAGTTTTCCTTCACATTGTGAAAAGCAGATTACAGCAGTGGGCAGATGCCTATGACATTATTGGGGAAGAACAAGCGGGTTTTCGAAGAGGGTATTCAACTATTGATAATGTTTTTGTGTTACACAGTGTTGTACAAAGGTATCTGTTTAGACACAGAAAACTGTATGTAGCATTTGTTGATATTACCAAGGCGTTTGATACGGTTGACCGCCAGACCTTATGGAATGTTCTTGTTCAGCTTGGTATGACTGGCAGGATGGGCAATATGTTGCAATCTATATATGAACGAGTGAAATGTTGCGTCAAATGCGATGGAATGACCTCTGACTTCTTCAGCAGCTCTGGCGGCTTGAAACAGGGCTGCAAATTGAGTCCATTACTGTTTTCCATGTTGATGACGTCACTTACGAAAGAGATAAAAGAAAAGGGTAGGCACGGGGTGCAGCTGGTAGCCAATGGTGTGGAAATTTTCGTACTTTTGTTTGCGGACGATGTTGCACTCCTGTCAGATACGGTTCCAGGATTGCAGAACCAAAATGTAACCTAGAAGCAGCTGCCAACAGACTAGGTTTGATAGTGAATGCGCAGAAGATTAAAGTGATGATATTCCGCATGGGAGGTCACGTGGCAGGACACGAAGTGTGGTATTTGAAAGGGCAAAAACTTGACATTGTCCCTTCTTACAGATATCTGGGAGTGACGTTGTCCACTAAGATCTGCACAAACTCAATCCTGGCAGATTTGGCATTTCGTGGAAGGGCTGCGGTCGCGAAATGCATGAAAGTATTACGACAGCTGACACATGTAGCACCGAATGTCTTTAACAAAATTGTTGATGTACAGATCCAGCCTATCCTCTTGTATGCTTCAGAGATATGGGATGTCGACAATTGCGAAATAATAGAAAGTGTACATTTAACAGCATTGAAACAATACTTAAATGTAAGTTCAAGAACTCCCAACGCGCTGGTTTATGGAGAGACGGGGAGATATCCTTTATACATTAATGCAATGCTGAGATCAATGAAATACTGGTTCAAGGTACTTAGAATGGAAAATGATAGATACCCACGGGTAGTGTACTTATCCATGTTGAAGAACTTGGAGAGAAGCAACTGGGCATCCAAGATCAAATGCTTATTAGCCAAATATGGTTTGTCAGAGGTGTGGATATCACAGTCAGCAGTCAACGAACGAGAGGTTATGAAAAATTTTAGAGAACGGCTCATTGACGAGTTCACACAGCAGTTGTGGCTTAAGAATAGTATAAGTCCACGCTATTCCCTTTACAAAGAATTCAAACTTGTTTTTGGTTCAGAATCTTACCTCGTAGCGTTGGATAGAAAAATCTTCAGAGACTGCATGATTAGATTTAGAATGGGAATCAGTGACCTGTTCATTCACAGGCATAGGTACAGCCGAGATAACGATGTAACCTTGTGTCCCAATTGCAGAGAGAAAGATGAAGACGAAAGGCATTTTCTTTTGCATTGTCCAGCGTTGTACGACCTACGAGTAAGATATATCATACCATTTGTAAATGAAGAAATGGAGGACCCTTTTGTACAGCTCATGCATTGATGAGAAGAAAGGCAATCTTGCAGGATACACAGAATGATTCTTTTTTTCTAGAATAAGCAGAGAGCAATAAAGAGCATTATAACAGCTCTCTGTATGTGATTACAATGGAGTATTGAGACGCATAGTGTTAGTGCCCAATATGTATGTTGTTTAAAAGTGTATTGCATCTTTGTACTTGTGATGGGCCGCAGGCCTAGACAATAAACTTATTCGTTCGTTTGTTCGTTATGTGGTCTTTTTAAAAATCAAACTGACGCACAGGCTCAATTGTTATAGATGTATGAAGCGCACATTTGAGGTCTCGAAGGACACTCCAAATATATAGAATACACACATTTGCTTGCAAGAAGTTGCTTGGTTAGACCCAATAACATCAACAGTAGCAGATGAACGACTCTCAAAGTATATAATTATTGCCAGGTTTTTGTCCAAGTAATGGTTGTTGTGGTTCTAGCCTGAAGGAATGTGTCTTGCAGCTGTGAGGAACAACTTGGCCGTGGGGAGGCCGGCATGGCAGAGCTCGACTTATCGGGATAACACTGGTGCCGAAAAGGCGGTGGATGGCAACACCAACACCAACCTTGATGGTGGCCTCAGCTGCTCTAACACTCAGACAGGTCCTGCAGGTCCTGCGTGGTGGATGGTGGACCTCCAGCGAGAAGTCCGCGTCTCCAACGTCGTCCTCTACAACCGGGCAGAATGCTGCAGTGAGTTCCCGTCACGCTCGCCACAGCTCTGTCATACTGTGTGCTCCCCAAACTGCCTAAGAACCGCCACATAAAATGGATCTTAACTGACTGCATTGTTGACAGTTACAGAACTGCTTTGTGAATGGATCCAGTATATTTACAAATGCCGAAGGATTTCATGGGAAAATCCGCAACGCATCTACGAAACGTGAGGATGAAATAAACTCCATGCTCTACTGTTTCAGTCCATTGAATGAGTGGACATGGTCAGGTGACTCAAGGGGCGGAGCCTGTCGTAAATGTTGACGGTGCAGTTGCTTGCGATAGATCTGTGTGCTGTAATGTGCATTGTTTTTACCCAGTTGCGTGCATATGCTCCAATGATGTGTACTTAGTAAAGAGAAAAAAGTGAATAAAACAGTTTTAAATAGACCAGCATTCACTGTGGTCGATCTTGCTTGTCTGTGATGCCTTGAAACAGGCGCGCAAAAAGAAACTTAAGTAAGCTGTCAACCAAGTTTTCAGAGCAGCTCTGTTTAATATGAGTATTGTCCCCCCCTGTGAAAATCCCATGCAGCCAAGTGCTAAGCATTTCGCCTTTGTAATGGTCTTGATTCACCGTCACAGATCTTGCTTCTACTCCGCAGTCATGGTCTTGAAAGACTGTCTTACAGTGCACTGATAAACTGTCTTTTGCACAGGTGAAAGACTTGCGAAGTTCCACCTGCAGCTCCACCAGAAGAACCCCCAGATCTGCGGCAACGTTACCATGGTAACCTCCGTTTACCAGGACGCCGCCCTTCCTGCTGGTCCCACGACCTTCACCTTTGACCCTGCACGTACTGCACGCTGGGTGCAGGTCTTCATGCCCGGGATCCAGTCTGTTGTGACGCTGTGTGAAGTGCAGGTGTTCGAGGAGCCCCTCACCAGTGCAGGTAACACCGCCTGTCCTGCGGGTAACACTGTATGTGATGTAAATCACACGAAGGGAGCGTTACATGTAACACCACGGATAACAAATCAGGCACCACTGTTGTTTCGTACTAGCGTCTCGTCTATCAACCAATAAAACTGCCTCGTTCTCCTCAGTGCGATGCCGTAGATAATGGCGATGATGGTGATAACGAAGACACGAACCATCTTTCAAATGTACAAAAACGCAGAAAAGGAGATAACAAGGGAGAACAACCGGTTTGAAATTGAAATTCGATCACTCCTAGAATTGGTGGGGGTGTCACTACAATGAACTGCTTGACAAGATTTCTGTCAAACTCACACTGAAAAAGAAGGCGATATTGTGAATAAAAGTAACCAACATTGTTAATGTAAAGGGAGAAATGATCAGGGCAGGGCAGAAATGTTTACATTGGAGAAATTATTTAAGCAGTGAAGTGCACCGTCTGCACTGCAACTGCTATTTGCACAGCTAAAAGGAAAATTACGGGCCGCTCCCCGATTCAGCGTGGCCAACTCAAAAGCAGCAACCATTTTTTCATTGATTCATTTACTTAACATCGATTTAGAGAATGAATGAGCCCTACGTGTGGTAACATTTGGGTGAAAGGAGCGACAAATTGTAAAATCTACCAATGACAAGGACTTTTAGAACAACAGCAACGATTACTTGTTTGTACGAGACAATTCATGGTACAGGTTTCAGTTGCCAAACAGACGTTTGTCTCACGTCATCGTAGTCTACAATACGTAGCTATGGGCAGCGCTAGGGAAGGGGGACAGTATTACATATTCAGGTGTTATGATATGGAATACACTTCCATTGCACCTAAGGAACAATACTTTCATGAAGTCTTTTAAAGCATCCATACGTGATTATTTATTCAGATGATCTCCCTGCTGTCGTCTGTACATATGACAGGTATTTTCTTGAACTTGAAGAATCACTGAGCTGACAGTTTGTCATTGTTGATCATATTCTTCATCTTACCAACTGTTGTACATAGATTATCTACTGTGTATTTTTTCTTATCTATCCATGTTTTCATTTCTTTATGAGCAAGGACAATTTGGAAGATAGGCAGAAATGCCTAAAATTTCATCCTTGATAAATAAAGAATAAATCAATCAATCTCTCTCTCACTCTCTCTCTCTCGCTCTCTCTCTGTGTCTCTCTCTGTCTCTCTCTCTGTCTCTCTCTCTGTCTCTCTGTCTCTCTGTCTCTCTCTGTCTCTCTGTCTGTCTCTCTGTCTGTCTCTCTCTCTCTGTCTCTCTCTCTCTGTCTCTCTCTCTCTGTCTCTCTCTCTGTCTCTCTCTGTCACTCTCTCTCTCTGTCTCTCTCTCTGTCTCTCTCTGTCTCTCTCTCTCTATGTCTCTCTGTCTCTATAACTCTCTCTATGTCTCTCTGTCTCTCTGTCTCTGTTTCTCTCCCTTTCTCTGTCTGTCTCTCTCTCTGTCTCTCTCTGTCTCTCTCTCTGTCTCTCTCTCTGCCTGTCTGTCTATCTCTGTCTGTCTGTCTATCTCTCTCTCTCTCTCTCTCTCTCTCTCTCTCTCTCTCTCTCTGTATAGCTGGCTGCCGCGGTGAGCGGGCGGGCGGCGTTGCGCTCCCATAGGACATTCTCACTTCTGAAACGGAAATTCAGCCCGAGTTTCATCCCTTTACTTCCACTAGTTCCGGTAGAGTGGTACAAATAGAAGCTGATGGGATGATCGCTAGATCATGGCAAAGGATGACACTAAAACATGCAAAAAGATTAATTAGATTAAAAAAACTAATCGAAAATAGTCATATTAGACTGTTTTAACGTATACTTTCAGCACAAAACCCACAGAAGATAAGTAAACAAACCTCACCGTACGTACCTAGCTGGCTAGCAGACGAACGCGATTGAACCGTAGTCACTACGCCAGCAGACGATCGAGCTAGTGTGATATAATGTTTCATGTAAAGCTCGAATGAGTAGCAGCAGATAACTGTTTAGTTCTGACTTGAATTGACAATTTCGTTTCCCTGGTCTGGCGAGGACCGAAATTTCACGATCATCCAGTCGATGAGTGATCAACTTGTACCGCACTCGGCGTAATGTATAACTTCACGTAGTTCGGCTTGTGGAGATGATATTATTAACCGTAGATGTTAGTTGTGCGGGGTAGACCACCCGCCAAAATTTTGAATAGTGCTTTTGATATCACTGTTTAGTAATTACTGTCGGATCAGATAGCGAAACGGTCACGAGCTTGGCCTTGGGAGCAGCGCTTACGTTTGATTCGGCAACTGCAGTCGAACTCAGTCAATCGATGTCTGACATCACACTTTGAGATTTCAATAACTTCATGAAGTTGCAGTAGTTGCTTGTTTGCTGGAATGCCATGTAGCTTGACAACTTTTCCATCAATAATTTTGCCATGACGGTTATGGCAAATGACACAGTATACTGTTTTCCACCCCCACATACTTTAAGCGATCTGGTATTCAGTGCAGACGAAATGTTCGAGAATGCAACCGGCAGCTGCAGTCGAACTCAGTCAATCGATGTCTGACATCACACTTTGAGATTTCAATAACCTCATGAAGTTGCAGTAGTTGCGTGTTTGCTGGAGGAATACCATGTCGGATCAGAAAGCGAAACGATCACTCGTGCTAGACCGGGACACTCCCGGCAGGTGTGTTTTGTTTGCGTTGTCCAAGGAATTTAGTGCGTTGTAAGGTTTCAGTACTAGCTGTAAGTGTAAAAATGGTCAGTTATTAATATAATCGGTGATTTTAGTTGTAAAGAAACTTTTTGTGTGTTTTAATGCCATTTTCATGTCATCATCGACCCGATCTTACAAGTTATAGGCCTACATTACGCCATGGACATTACATCATATTGGATCCATGATTACGCCGAGTGCGGTACAAGTTGATCACTCATCCACTCGATGATAGTGAAATTTCGGTCCTCGCCAGACCAGGGAAACGAAATTGTCAATTCAAGCCAGAACTAAACAGTTATCTGGTGCTACTCATTCGAGCTTTACATGACCCAGTACTGTTTTCCACCCCCACATACATGTATTTTGAGCGATCTAGTATTCAGTGCAGACGCTACGAGAATGCAACCGGAACTAGGTGGTTCTACCTAACGCGTTGTTTTTCGACAGAGAGCGCCGAGGATAACTCCTGCAGGGTACGTTAATGAGAATGTCCTATATATGTGAAACGGAGTGTGGTTGTGTGTTCAGAGGAATGGGTTCTGATACCAGGGCTGCGGAGACGCGGACGGCAAAGAAACTAGAATTGTAAGTGAAATAGTTCAACCTCCTTTTCGTTGTGTTTACTATGAGTTTTATTGAGCCTTGAGCGTTGAACCGACATGTGTCTTCTGAATGAACACAGTTCAAGCTCGCCGGTACAGAAAAAACCGCGTAACCTTCAAATGAAACCACGTGAAGTTGTGAGCAAACAGAAACGATATAGAACACGCCTGCATCTTGCTGTTTGACGCTAATTTGCTTCTTGGTTTGTGTGGCTACGGAGTTTGCAAAAAAAATCCGCTATATTTTCTTAGACTGACGTTCGTCGATTCCTGTGTCGCGTTGCTGATGTCTGTGTATGAGAACATTTACAAACTACAAATTGCGTACTCATGTGCCTCGTTAGACTGACACCGCACCAGTGTTTGTGACGCTTAATTCGTTTTGTTGTATGGTCTTGTTGTTTTTATTTGTGGTGACGGTGGATGTGTCTGTTTGAGCGAAGCCAAATTGCACTTAGTACTTCGCAATCGGCATCGATAGGACTTCATGCTGCAAGAGGTTATCGTGCACGGCCTGTGCCTAAAACTCTGATGATGATGCGGCATTCGTACCCACGGAAATCTCGTGCACGGACGAACACGAGGCCGAGTTTGCTCCACTTCGTGCAAGCTTGTATGTGCGCCGCTGCCAATACTCCTCGGCAGTGCAAGTGCTTCTCAGTGTTGCCTTTGCCTCCCTCGTGTTCTTAACATGTGTACTGAAGGCAGGTAGCCCTACAAAGAACATACACGATCTGTCTGGCCTCATCCTTCTAAGTGGGACCGTGGAGACCAACCCCGGGCCTGACACGAAGCACACGGAGGCATGCACAAGCGGAACCAACGACTCCACTGAACCGACCTCGGCGACACTGAAAAGCTGGTGCGAGTCTCGTCTCGAAGAGACCCCAGCTGCAACGCAGAACCGAATCACGGAGACGGAGATTGAGTTGTAGAAAGTGAAAGCGTGGGTGAAGGATACAAACGAGCAGAACCAGCAAGAGTCCCAACGAGTGATGGAAGCATTTCGATCCCTACAGCAGGAGACGGAATACTTGAAGGCCCACCTCAACACCCTGTACTCAGAGCTTCAGTCCAAAGCCCAGATGACGGACAAGACAGTGGACAGCTAGAAGCCATCTCATGCCGTAACAGCATGAGGGTGTTTGGGATCCACGAAAAGAGTCGGGAGCCCTACTGGACGTGTCTACAGACCGTCCTGCGTCTTTTTCGAGAGACGGTTCCTGGAGCGAAATGGACCGAGAAGGACATCACACAAGTAAAAAGACTTGGTCCACCCAACGAAGGTAGACAAGAGAGACCTCGACCTGTCCTCGTGGAGCTATCCACGTTCATAGACAAGATATATCTGCTGAAGCATGGCCGGGAACCAATGAGACGGCTAGGAGTGAAGATTTCGGGAGAACTCACATCCCGACAGGCCCGCACCCTCCGAGATCTCCGCAACCAAGGACAGAAGGCCTACTTTAAAAACAACAGGCTATACTTCAGAGATGAAGTACCTTCAACTTCCCACCCAAAGCATCGTCACCCTCCGAGAAGCCACAACACAACAAATACAGACTCTGGGACATGGAGGACTCCGAGCCAGAAAGTCCGACTACAAGACAATTTTGGCCCACCGATGTACTCCACCATTGCTGATGGTTCCAATTATGCTACCCACTATGCGTATCCCTCGACAGAGCGGAAAATGCAGGAGCAGCAGTGTCTTCTTCACAAGTCTGTCTACGGACCACATGAGCTCACCTCCCTAGCGTTATCGGTGTGTGAAGAAAGAACCGTACCCGAGGAATCCGTATCACGGGTTGAAGAGCGTCACTCAGAGACCTAAAGAATACCACTTCGCGGGGGCAGCGATCATACAGACACAAGTAACAGAGGACCCTATGATCGAATAGCCAGACAACACTGGCACTCTGGTGGAACCTGCTGTCGAGAGAAGCTGCCACCCCGGGGTCGCAACAGGAGCGCACCGGCGAGATTGGGAAACGCTCCACCCACGACGATGCCGCTGCAAAGTCAGTTACCCACATGTACACCGCCAGTCATGGTCACGGGTGAAGCTCATCACTGTCAGCAGACAATTGCCTCCCTGCCAGCTCAAGGACCCCCGGAAATAAAAATCACAGCAAAGCATCCTCCAGTGGCTGGAGACGCGCTCTACATACTGTCAACGGGAGCCAATCAGCGTCATCACCTCCTCTACAGCACAAGAACACAGACAGCCCTCTTCCAGCACGAAGGGTATCGAAGGAACAAGAGCTACCTGGGGATTCGAATGACGAGGACTTCGCCAGCCTTGGCGAAGGACGATCAACCCGTGGAATCTGCGGTGGATGCTCCCCAAACATCGGTTTGGCAGGGTAGACTACGACACCCCCCGAACTCAACCCAACAGGGACAACGGGATGCCGCAAGCACCTGATGGATTGGCCGACGCCCGACAGTTTCAGAGAGCTTTGCAGACAATGCGGAATCTAGATATGTGGCGATGGTCGCGAGACTTGTGCTCGGTCATTCAGACTGATGCTGGAGCACTTCCGCATTCTCTGCTGGAATGTAAGTGGTTTGAGCGCACGGCTAGACGAACCTGGGCTCCTCGAGTACGTGGCCATGTTTGATATCTGCTGTTTCTTGGAAACATTTACGACGGAAAATTTTGAATTCTCCATTCATTTTGATAATTATGTTATCCACCACTCTCCAGGCAAAAAACTATCAGTGCAAGGAAGGAGGTCAGGGGAGTTGCCGCTCTTATTCGTAAACACCTAATTGCCAATGTAACTCAAATATGGTGCCAGCATGATAATGCACTGATTTTTCGCATACAACGGCGGAGGCCAGTCATTGTTATCTGTGCTTATGTCCCACCACCTGAATCGCCCTACTATGCTGCTAAAAACGTAACATGCAATATCTATTTACTTGAAGATATAATACTGGAACTAGAACGTAATTATCCAGAAACACTTTTGCTGATTTGCGGGGACTTGAATGCAAGAGTAGGAAATTGGAGTGTGCACGATAATGAAGATGATGTGCTTACCGAAGAAACAGAAGAGGTAACGTGTATATGTGATCACTTTATGTCTCCTAGAATGTCACAAAACACAACGGTTAACAATTTTGGAATGGCACTGATTGAAGTA
>JAWQFJ010018006.1:2500-13644 GCA_034096865.1 Theodoxus fluviatilis
CTCTCTCCTCTCTCCTCCTCCTTCCTCCTCCTCCTCCTCCTCCTCTCCCTCCTCCTCCTCCTCTCCCTCCTCCTCTCTCCTCTCCTCCTCCTTCTCCTCTCCTCCACCTTTCCTCCTCCTCCTCCTCTCCTTCTTCCCTCCTCCTCCCTCCTCCTCCTCTTCCTCCTTCCTCCTCTCCCCTCCTCCCTCCTCCTCTCCTCCTCTCCTCCTCCTCCCTCTTCCTCCTCCTCTCCTTCTCTCCTCTTCTCCTCCTCCCTCCACCTCTCCTCTTCCTCCTCCTCCTCCCTCCCTCTCCTCCTCTCTTTCTCTCCTCCTCTCTCATCCCTCCTCCTCTCTCATCCTCCTCTCTCATCCTCCTCCTCTTCCTCCTCCTTCCTCCTCCTCCTCCTCCCTCCTCCTCCTCCTCCTCCTCTCCTCCTCCTCTCCTCCTCCTCCCCTACCCCATCCTCCTCCTCCTCCTCCTCCTCCTCCTTCTCCTCCTCCCCCTCCTCCTTCCTCCTCCTCCTCCTCCTCCTCCTCCCCCTCTCTCCTCCTCCTCCTTCTCCTCCTCCTCCTCCTCCTCCTCTCCTCCTCCTCCTCCTCCTCCTTCCTCTTCCCCCCTTCCTCCTCCTCCTCCTCCTCCTCCTCCTCCTCCTCCTCCTCCTCCTCCTCCTCCTCTCCTCCTCCTCCTCCTCCTCCTCCTCCTCCTCCTCCTCCTCCTCCTCCCTCCCTCCCTCCCTCACTCCTCTTCTTCCTCCCTCTCCTCTTCCTCCCTCCTCTTCCTCCCTCATCCTCCTCCTCTTCCCCCATCCTCCTCTCCCCTCCTCTTCCTCCCTCCTTCTCCCTCCTCTTTCTCCCTTCTCCTTCCTCTTCGTACCTCCTCCTCCCTTCTCCTCCTTCCTCCTCCCTCCTCCCTCCTCCTCCTCCTCTCCCTCCTCCTCCTCCTCCTCCTCCTCCTCCTCCTCCTGCTCCTAATCCTCCTCCTCCTAATCCTCCTCCTCCTTCTCCTCCTCCTTTTCCTCCTCGGATAAGAGGACCATGACTTCATGCCTTGTTAAAAATTAAGATATTGTCAATCAGGTAGACGATAAAGCGTATTCGGGCTCCAAAGGTTCTTCCACACTGTGCGCAAACGTGAGAGGATGAAGCAGTTACAAAGCTGTCAAAATTGACCCTCGGCTTATCTGAGTTCTTCTCGGCTTGGCGGTTGTTATGTCCCACGCTATCCAAGACCCCGCTTTTATCCTGTTGTGCCAGGTAGGACAGTCGTGAGGCACAGACGTCCATGATTTGACGTCAGTCAAGGACCTCAGTGGAGACCCTCAGACAGTTCTTGAAGTGCTACTTTTGTTCTTAGTCTCTTGTGTTTCTTGTCTGCTGATCGATGTTTTGACGTTGATAGCGGCGTAAAATTTGGGAGGTTACGCATTTTGAGTGACGTCACTTCCTAAGCGGCTTCTGGGCATTCTAGTAAACTAGAGATTTCGCCTACGGGCAAAAGTATACTACTGACTCGGGTTTACAGAATGGCTTCTGGGAAGATTGAACGCTTTATAAGACTCACTTGATGAAATGAAGAGGGCTAGTGTTGATTTTTCTGTTAGACTGGTACATGAGTGTACATAAGTTTCTCAGGGGTTGGACACGAGGTTTTGACACCACGTCCTGGCTTTGCGTGGGTTGGGTTGGGATCTTCCAGGGTGGTGCGCATGCACCGTCGGGTCGTGTTGACCTGATACTGTCCCAATGCCCTGTAGTTTCTTTGGCTGCTTCGGGCCGACTCTGGCCAAAGCACTGAAGATGTCCCCGACAGCATAACAGCCAAAGCTTTCAGCTAATAAGGAGCCAACAAGCTACTGCGGCCACAGTGTACATCCGAGTATTGGCTTCATGTCCGGCGAGATGAGGCTAGCCTGGGACGGGTAGTCGACAGCGTAGCGAGGTTCGCGTGCTTTGCCGATGTAGCCAGCATTCAGTTATCGACTATTTTCAAATAAACAAAGAAACACACGAAAACAAAAGTAATTATGCTTTTTTAATACAAAAACTGCTTTGTGTGTGTTTCTTTGCCCCGAATAATTTGTGGCTTCTGCATACATGAAATGTGACATAGCAAAGTACATAAATATTGGTACATCAGTGAGCACAGAATATGGCCTAGGAGAAATTAATGAGTTGATTTTCTTTCGTCATTGAAAAGCTCTTGCAAGCTGAGAGCTGTTGTGATTCAGCACATGCAGCCACAGCATGCCGAATAGCATCACACTCAATCACGGCGGTGGTGTCCAAGCCGCGCCCCTGGAGGCGGACACGGTCAGGGTAAGGCGTGATGCGAGTCAGCAAGCGGCTCATTCCGCCGCCGACCCCCCCCCCCCACCCCCCTGCCCAGCAAGCGCCCCCTCCCCCCTGCCCAGCAAGCGGCTCCTCCCGCCCCCCCCCCCCCCCCCTTGCCCAGCAAGCGCCCCCCCCCCCTCCCGTCCAGTAAGCGGTACCCCCTGCCCCACCCGGCATCTGCTCGCCACGCGCACAGCGCCATCTACAGCGAAGCAATTCGTCTCGGCTCCCCCCCTCCCCCCCCCCTTCCCTCCTCGTCACCCCATGGAGGGAAAGATCAATCAAAAATCAGTGCCTCCCATGGCTGTGTGTGGGCATTGGTCTGATTATACGAACGAACAAACATTCATCCATTTATTCATTCATCCATCGATCGTCCATCCATCCACGATCCTTCCATCCATTAATGCATCCATCCATCCATCAATCCCCCCCCCCCTCGATCCACCCACCATCTCCCATGTATCCACTCATTCATCCACGATCCATCCATCCATTAATTCATCCATCCATCCATCCTCCCATGGATCCATCCATCCATTCATCCATGCATCTATCATAATATATCCATGCATCCATTCCTTTCTCCATCCACCCATTCAACATCCATTTATCTATTCATCCATCCATCTGTCCGTCTGTCACCCATCCATCCATCCATGCATCCATCCACATACCGTCATCCGCTGCACTTTGAGTTATCCTGCCCTCTGTTTCCACGCCATTTTTATTTGCTTTCTGTTGGTTGCGTTCTTGGAATTTTTCGCATAAAACTTCCTGTACGCTCCGAATTTCCTTTTCTTTTTCCTCCTCTTTGATGCTTTACTCGCTTTCTCGAACTTCAGATGTCGCGTTGTATATATTTTCTTGTGTCTCCCTTTCCTTCACCTCTTCCCTCCTCTTAGGTGTGATCTCTTCATTCGGTCTCTGTTGTTTGCTGCCATCTTTTTCAACCATTCTTCCTTTGCAGGGATTCACCGTCTTCTTACCCATGCATTACCGTGTTCCTCTATTTGCCTCTTTGAGATGAATTCTGTCCGATTTTTTTCTTCGCCATTTCCTTCCATGTTGACAGTTTTCACAGTCTTTTAATTGTGCTTCCGTTAGTATTTGTTTAAATCTGAACATATTCAGAAGTGATTTCCATGTATCTAATTCACTTAATAACGCAACTTTTGCGAAAATCAATTACATTTTCATTATCATCTTTCATCATCATCATCATCATCATCATCATCATCATCATCATCATCATCATCATCATCATCATCATCATCATCATCATCATAATCCTCCTCCTCCTCCTCCTCCTCCTCATATCATCATCATCATCATCATCAATCATTATCATCATCGCTTTTCAACATCACCACCACCACCACAATTTTTTCTCCTCCTCCTCCTCCTCCTCCTCCTCCTCCTCCTCCTCCTCCTCCTCCTCCTCCTCCTCCTCCTCCTCCTCCTCCTCCTCCTCCTCCTCTCCTCCTCATCTCCCCCTCCCCCTTCCCCTCCCTCTTCCCACCATGTGGCTACAGCCAGGGTGTGACGGACAGCTACAGCCAGGTGTTACGGGCAGCTACAGCCAGGGTGTGACGGACAGCTACAGCCAGGGTGTGACGGACAGCTACAGCTAGGGTATGACGGGCAGCTACAGCCAGAGTGTGACGGACAGCTACAGCCAGAGTGTGACGGGCAGCTACAGCCAGAAAGTGACGGGCAGCTACAGCCAGGGTGTGACGGACAGCTACAGCCAGGGTGTGACGGGCAGCTACAGCCAGGGTGTGACGGGCAGCTACAGCCAGGGTGTGACGGGCAGCTACAGTCAGGGTGTGACGGGCAGCTACAGCCAGGGTGTGACGGGCAGCTACAGCCAGGGTGTGGCGGGCAGCTACAGCCAGAGTGTGACGGGCAGCTACAGCCAGGGTGTGACGGACAGCTACAGTCAGGGTGTGACGGACAGCTACAGTCAGGGTGTGACGGACAGCTACAGCCAGGGTGTGACGGACAGCTACAGCCAGGGTGTGCAGTGTGGCTTCAGTGCTGACACGCTATGCAAGTGCGACAAAGGTTACATGACGGCAAGCCAGGAATGTCGTCTTCTCACGCCCTCCAGCGTGAGACAGCTGTCATCAGCAGACCGCTCGGTCCCAGCCACCTCATTCTGCCTGTTGCCAGGCCGGGGCGATCGCTACCTTTGCCACATTGATCTGGCAAGGCTGCGAGTAAAGGCCTCTGTCGGACATTTCCTTGCGTTTCCTGCCTTCCTTCCTGTGCTCTCTCTCCCCGAGTGGAGAGCAGCGCTTTCGCAGCAGACGCTAGCAGGACCACCCTCTTCATTTCCCCCACTTGTCTGCTCCCTGTCTGCTCCCTGTCTGCTCCCTGTCTGCTCCCTGTCTGCTCCAGAGCTCTCAAGGACTTGATGCGGAGACGTGGAAAGTCGGCGGGTGTGGACCACTGCATCTGTTCACAAGACGCATGTCACACGTAATCGTGTAGTGGATGTATCGCAACACGATGTGTCCAGCAATTAATTACCTGTTGCGATGCGCGGCCTTTTGTTTTGAGCTTGATAGAAGTCCAGACGATGCATGGCTGCACAATACACATCACTGCATTCACTACATCTGCAGGGAGCCAACATTTTTAAAACTCCAAATAGATGGCTGTCGTGGGTTATTGGAATGCATCGACAGTTTTTAACTTTATTTTAAACGAAAGTCTCCTATTCTCACCCGCGTGTCACTCGCTCCGTATTTCCCCTTGTTTAGTAGATATGTGTGTAGAGGCAAACACTGTAAATGGTATCAACAGTAGCAGCGGCAGCAGCAACAGGAGTCAAGCAATAACTATAATGCAGACGACGACGAAAAAAGGCGCCATTGTACAGTATTCTTCCTGCAATTAAGCACGAGCTGAGATGAGCAGGAACAATCCTATCCTCCCGAACATTTTCAAAAGTTCTGTCGAATAATTATTGCAAAGTTTTATATGAAGTGTAAACCCACCATTGAGTCTACTTCTAAGCTCATGAGCACAATTGGATTATTCCTTTGACAAATGCAGTAGCTTTTGATAGGACTATGTTTATGCTGTGAAGGTTTTAGAAAGCACGAGATTAGCGGAGCGCTATGAGCTGTTTTCAACCGCCTCTCCGCTCATGCGGTCGCTTGGTTACGCGAAGGAGTCAGGCTAAATTTCTTCTTAGTTGTGTCACGTGACGTCAGTAGCGAAAGCCGCAGGAGCGTGGGGTATGTTCAACTGAGCTCTGGAAGGTTCTTGTGCCGGTGTAAAGGTAGGCCTATATAAGCAGGGCGACACGAGAGAGCGCACACAACAGAGTTAAGGTGAGAGCTTAACAAGAAGATAATCAAGCGAGTCAACATAAGAATAATAATAATAATAATAATATAATAATAATAATAATAATAATAATAATAATAATAATAATAATAATAATAATAATAATAATAATAATAATAATAATAATAATAATAATAATAATAATAATAATAATAATAATAATAATAATAATAATAATAATAATAATAATAATAATGGATATTTCTATAGCGCTTATTCTCAGGTGAGCTCTAAGCGCTTTACAAGCTCGTTCACACATCACAAGCAGACAATCAGATACAAGTAAATCACGTAGGCAATCAACAATAGCAGCAAAATCACGTACAAACATTTAGGTTCATCATGCTTCTTCAGTGCAATGTCCCTTAGGTAGAACTCGCATACACACACACACACACACTTACACACACACACGCGCGCGCGCGCGCACACACGTGCACAAACACACACATGTTACGCACAAACCCACACAAACAAACACACACACGCATACACGCGCAAACGCGCGCGCGCACAGGCACACACACACACTCACACACACACACACACACACACTCACACACACACACACACACACACACACAGAGGAAATCGATATTTGACTTGCTCTCAATCTTACCAGTCCTAGAGGTGCTGGCAGTCAATGACTTCACTTTCCCTGCCAAGTCCGATAGGACGTGGAACTCCATTTATTGTTTGTAATCATTCATTCCCTCAGGAGGAGTTGATGAGAAGGTTGAAAACAAAATCCGAATTCCAGAGGGACGGACGGACGGACAGACAGACAGAGAATCATTCTGTGTGTGTGTGTGTGTGTGTGTGTGTGTGTGTGTGTGTGTGTGTGTGTGTGTGTGTGTGTGTGTGTGCAGATGTGTGCGTTCCTAAGTGCCTACGTTCGTGTATACGTGCGTGCGTGCGTGCGTGTTTTTGAGCAAGCATGCGTGCTTGCGTGCATGTGCATGTGTGCTTGCATGCGTGTGTGTGTATGTGTGTGTGTGTTGCCTCTGTGTGTGTGTGTATGTGTGTGTGTGTGTGTGTGTGTGTGTGTGTGTGTGTGTGTGTGTGTGTGTTTGTTTAGAGGGAATCTTAACACAATGGGGAAGTGCTGAGAATCTTACACCTGTTTAATCTATTGCGCAGTGTGAATTCAGGGAAAGGTATGGTGGAATCAGACGTCCACGAAATTTACATATTGCAAATTTGGTTGGCACTACCAGATCCAGCATTAAAATTTATCGAGAAGAAAGGTCTACCATGTGACTTGAACTCTTTTCCGTAATGAAATAGGCAGGACATCACGTCGCAGACAAAGCCTTTGAACGAAACGCGTTTGCAGCGTTGTTCTTCGTTAGAAAAGACACACGGGTCAAATGGGATGGGATAAAATCAAAGGCTTCTTACAGAGCTATTCACTTTCCTGACAACACTCCAAGCAACTCATATGCTCCCCTTGCTGCGTAATAATTTCCTGCTGTAAAGGTGTGCTAAACACTCCAAGCAACTCATATGCTCCCCTTGCTGCGTGATAATTTCCTGCTGTAAAGGTGTGCTAAACACTCCAAGCAACTCATATGCTCCCCTTGCTGCGTGATAATTTCCTGCTGTAAAGGTGTGCTAAACACTCCAAGCAACTCATATGCTCCCCTTGCTGCGTGATAATTTCCTGCTGTAAAGGTGTGCTAAACACTCCAAGCAACTCATATGCTCCCCTTGCTGCGTGATAATTTCCTGCTGTAAAGGTGTGCTAAACACTCCAAGCAACTCATATGCTCCCCTTGCTGCGTGATAATTTCCTGCTGTAAAGGTGTGCTAAACACTTCAAATGCAGTTCAGAATCACGGAATGACAGATGCTCTCAATAGATTGTGCTCCCAGATTTTCAAGAGTCATGGGGCTCGGTGTCAATAACGAAGTGGTCAGTCGTGCTGTGCTGATATCACTGTCTTCATATCCCTGTGCAGAGTTAGAAGCTCAGTCGTGCTGTGCTGATATCACTGTCTTCATATCCCTGTGCAGAGTTAGAAGCTCAGTCGTGCTGTGCTGATATCACTGTCTTCATATCCCTGTGCAGAGTTAGAAGCTCAGTCGTGCTGTGCTGATATCACTGTCTTCATATCCCTGTGCAGAGTTAGAAGCTCAGTCGTGCTGTGCTGATATCACTGTCTTCATATCCCTGTGCAGAGTTAGAAGCTCAGTCGTGCTGTGCTGATATCACTGTCTTCATATCCCTGTGCAGAGTTAGAAGCTCAGTCGTGCTGTGCTGATATCACTGTCTTCATATCCCTGTGCAGAGTTAGAAACTCAGTCGTGCTGTGCTGATATCACTGTCTTCATATCCCTGTGCAGAGTTAGAAGCTCAGTCGTGCTGTGCTGATATCACTGTCTTCATATCCCTGTGCAGAGTTAGAAGCTCAGTCGTGCTGTGCTGATATCACTGTCTTCATATCCCTGTGCAGAGTTAGAAGCTCAGTCGTGCTGTGCTGATATCCCTGTCTTCATATCCCTGGGCAGAGTTAGAAGCTCAGTCGTGCTGTGCTGATATCACTGTCTTCATATCCCTGTGCAGAGTTAGAAGCTCAGTCGTGCTGTGCTGATATCACTGTCTTCATATCCCTGTGCAGAGTTAGAAGCTCAGTCGTGCTGTGCTGATATCACTGTCTTCATATCCCTGTGCAGAGTTAGAAGCTCAGTCGTGCTGTGCTGATATCACTGTCTTCATATCCCTGTGCAGAGTTAGAAGCTCAGTCGTGCTGTGCTGATATCACTGTCTTCATATCCCTGTGCAGAGTTAGAAGCTCAGTCGTGCTGTGCTGATATCACTGTCTTCATATCCCTGTGCAGAGTTAGAAGCTCAGTCGTGCTGTGCTGATATCACTGTCTTCATATCCCTGTGCAGAGTTAGAAGCTCAGTCGTGCTGTGCTGATATCACTGTCTTCATATCCCTGTGCAGAGTTAAAATCTCAGTCGTGCTAGAGCTACAACATAGTCTATGAAAGGTCAGGTCTATCGCTACATCTTGTCTCCCAGGAGAAGAATTCCGTGATGCCTGTTCTTCAGCTTGGGCTTTGTGTCTGGCCATTGTATCAAGCTAATTGCACTTTGTCAATGGCTCCTCATAGCACGATATACTAAATTAACATATCGTTCGAGTTTTTTTCTCTGCTTTGTAAACCCTGAACCAGGAAATGGTGGTAGGGATCTTTCTAAAAGCTCGGCTTAGTACGTCCGCAAACACATTACTGTGCAAGAAAATGAGGAGGACCGGTATATTTAGTCGGATACCCATGTAAGCTGCCCTGTTCCCACGGAGACAGCCACCGTAGCAGCTTAAAGTTAAGCCGATCACTGGTCATTTTCAACCTCGAGTAGCATTTCGCCGCTCCGGGCGATCGAACATAGCAGATCATGATTGGCATCATTTGCGTTTCTATTTGCTTTCCAATTTGTTTTCGATTGGTGGGCACCAGTAACGCTGACAGCTGATCATGGCGTTAGACAATCTTTCGCCTTTTCGTGAAGGAGGCGTCGTGATGCGGTGAGCAAGCATGGTAAATGTACTGGTTCCGTCCCACAACTTGTCACTCGTGTGTGTGTGTGTGTGTGTGTGTGTGTGTGTGTGTGAGTGTGTGTGTGTGTGTGTGTGTGTGTGTGTGTGTGTGTGTGAGTGAGAGAGAGAGAGAGTGAGAGAGAGAGAGAGAGAGAGAGAGAGAGAGAGAGAGAGAGAGAGAGAGAGAGAGAGAGAGAGAGAGAGAGAGAATGTGCGCGCGCAAGCGTGTGTGTGTGAGTATGTATGTATATGTGTGTGCGTGTGCGTGCACGCGCGCATGTGTGTATGTGCGTGTGTGTGCATGCGCATGTGTGTGTACGTGTGCATGTGCGCGCACGCGCATGATTTGCAATTGGGCGCTAAACTTTTATTTGCTATCGTCACTCATTACCTTTTTACCTCAGAGAGCTCTGTGTCCATACTACTTAACCTCACATCCTCCTAATGTTATAAACTTGTTTGTCTTCTGTACATATCGTCAAACGTTTTTTGAACTCCCTCTGTATGTCTTTTGTATATTATAATCTGTACAAGGGCACTGCAAAGCAATTCCCCTATCATGGAAGCTTAAATAAAGCATTGTATTGTATTGTATTGTATTGTATTGTATTGTATTGTATTGTATTGTATTGTATTGTATTGTATTGCATTGCATTGCATATCATTGCATTGCATTGTATTGTATTGCATTGCATTGCATATCATTGCATTGCATTGCATTGTATTGTATTGTATTGTATTGTATTGTATTGTATTGTATTCAATAATGGGGCTCATAGCACTCCGCTCTTTATCAGAGATCAATGAGCCACAATGAAGCTGCGGGCATGTGCATCGTACCTAGTGGTGCAATCTATTTTTTTCTTTTCCATGGCTTCAGACGCCGACCATGAACAACTCGACCTTTGCGAGCTGGGACCAGTTCTTCCCTGCCGTGGAGTACAACGTGCCGGTGGCGCTGGCCATTGACCGCTACGTCACGCTCGTGTGGTGTGTCATCGGCACTATAGGCAACGCCCTGTCTGCCAAGGTAACGCGCTCGCTTGCACACACTCACTGAAACGCACACACACGCACGTGCGCACACGCACTCACTCTCAAACGGACGTATGCACACACACACGCACATACACACACATTACACACACAAGCACATAAATACGGGGCTTGGATACCGAATAATCGATGGAGTTAAGTCACAGTACACATATTTGTCGTACACTTGAAAACGTGTATTTGTATCATGCATTTTATCTTGAAGTCTAGCGTTAAAGGCAGAGTTTGTCAACTGTAGGTCGTCGTCAAACTAAATGGAATGACCGAACTTTGTGAGTGCTCATGATGACAAGGAGCTCAGCAAAGGCCACAGCAGTTTCTCATGACGAGGTAAATTCGACCTCCAGCAACAGGTCATGTGGACGATATTTTCTGGGCCTCCCTCATCATAGACAATGCGTCTTGGTGCGATTTCCTATCAAGACCAGTTTGGCATCGATGTCCATGGCAACCATGAATCGCTTCGTAGCCTAGTTTTCGTACAGGGCTTGGAGCGGCGGAGTGCGGCGTTGTGTCCAGGCTTATGGTGAGCTCTCATCACGCTACAGAGCAATGTTTGTAGACTTTGGATCGTCATGTACCTCCACTGCACTAGCTGGTTTCGACCGCCACATTTCTTGCTTAAAATCGGTGCACTCAATATGCGTTTCCATCGATGAGCTGTGTAACACGTGGTCACGTTTTACTGGGAAGCAGTAGAAGAAATGCTTTATTTACACCAAGAAGCTCATTTATTCATTTTGGCAGATTTCCTAAGTGTTCTCATGCGCGTTCAAAGTTCCTTTTCGTATATACTGTTTGGTTGTTATTTTTTGTTAATCTGATCCGCTTATTCCTTAGTTTATTGCGAATAATTTGTCCGTTGAT
>JAWQFJ010018013.1:0-76181 GCA_034096865.1 Theodoxus fluviatilis
AACCCGACCGTCTCATCTTAAAATTATGAATAAACCTTTTTTTATCTTCATTACACTATCGGCATTTACAGCTTGTGCTTTTTATCCAACTACCGAACGGGGTTCTAGGATAAATGGCCCCGATAATTGAGAATTGTTTTTTCCAAAATGGAACCTTGAATCATCTTATCTAGGACAATTAAGAATTTGCCAAACTGCCGAACAATCTGCACAATGTTTAGTTGCGTTAGGGGTTGTCGTCCCAGCCGGAACATTGATTTTATCGGGTTGTATAGTTGTTTCAGGCAATACTTTAAGGTGGATTGAATATCAGGGACGTTGCGACGATGGATATTTAAACCAAGCGAGAGAGATTCTTAAAATTATTGAATTAAAAAATGAAGACTAAATGTCCCTATATATTCGCCTTTTGACTCCTAACGACGTCACGCTAATGCAAGCGCTGACAAGGTTTTTTGGGGAAGCTTTTAATGATTTGGAAACTTACGCGGAAAAACCGCCAAGTCAAGATTATCTCAAAAACCTCCTCGGCGGGGATTCCTTCATAGCTATAGTCGCTTTGGTAGAAGGCGATGTTGTTGGTGGTCTTGCAGCCTACGAATTAAAAAAGTTTGAGCAAGAACGTAGCGAAATCTACATCTACGATCTTGCAGTCGCGTTGGAATATCGACGACAAGGAATTGCGACCGCCTTGATTGAAAAACTGAAAGAAACTGCCGCACAGCGGAATACCTATGTAATCTTCGTTCAGGCGGATAAAGGCATCGAAGACGAACCGGCAATTGCTTTGTATTCAAAACTTGGAATCCGCGAAGACGTTTTGCATTTTGATGTTCCTGTTCAAGATAAAAGTTAAGCTGCAAACATTATTAGGCGTGATAAAAACTAACCCGCCAGAATAGAAGTTTTAAAAGAAAATGGGACTTGAAATCGACGAAATCAACTCATGCGAGTGTATTTATCTTGAAGCGGTTACCGAACCTGAAGAAAATCAGCTTCGGATTCTGATTCTCGAAGCAAAGATAGGCGGCGATGTTAGTGAGTCGCAAATTGCCGCCGAGGAAAATCAAACCATACGTTCGATTCTCGCCGAGTCAAAGGCAATCGAGCATCGAGAAGGCTGCAGAAGATTTGAGATTTTTTGGAGCAGTTACATTGGATATAGCGTAATTAATGAGAGCTATTCTAATGGCGAGCCGGAATGTTCCGGCGGAAAAGGGCGGATTATTGTTGAATTCGAGAAGTCCGAATATTTGGAATATCTATCGCGAGCCTCTTTCGCCACCGCCGACTATCCGGGGCCTTTCAAACATTGGGCGCTTTATTGTTTGAATCATACCATCGACGTCGCTTCCGAAGTTGAACCAAAGATAGTGATTCACAGATAAAAGAAAAAGCGAGAGCCTTTTAAATGCAAATAGGCATAATGTATTGAAATTAAATGCTGTTTTTATTTGATTGTTTGTTTAATATTAAAACTGCATTTTGAATTTTCTGAAAAAACAAAAAATTACGGAGAAAAAATATGTACTTCTGGAACACCAAGAAACTCGCCACTGACATTAAAAACAATGCTGTGACTCAAAGAGAGTAGAAAAATTATTTTTTAGCGACGTCTATTTTTTTTAGTACAGATTTATACATAGCGTCAATAGAACCGGTTTATAGTTTTGCTCAAAATAACTGTCAATTTAATAATTGATTTGTTAATCACTGTTTTCGGGATAAAAATAACATTTGAATCTAATAAAGGTGATAATGGCAAAGACTATATCGCTAGAATGACGATTCTTGCTTTTCCTATTTCAATAAAATTGATTTTAATTCTTTTTTTATGCTTAGCAATTTTAGCTTATGGTTTAGAGGAGATTCTTAACTTTGAAGAGGATGAATGGTTGTTTTCAGTTGCTGGAGCAATAGCGGATTTATTTTTTTATTGGAGAATCAACGTGCATCTCAAATACATAAATGAATAATCAACGATTGCATTTCCCTCCCAAGAAAATAGCCTTCTCTAAATTCTTTTTTTCCAAATCTAATCCAAACCTGATTTTGCGGCTTGCGAGAATAACTTGTCGGCTAGGTCTCGCGTTAAATCTCCTAATTTGTCGATTTCGGCTTTCAGTTCGATAGGGTTGGTTGAAGAACTAATAGCTTGTTGTAGTTTTTCCATCTGTTCGCGAATGATCTTGCGTTCTTCATCCGTCGTCAACTTGCGCGCGTCTTCCCATATTTTTTCAATACCCTGCAGCATAGACTCCGCTTTTGCCTTAAACTCGATTAAGTTCCGTTCGTTGTAATCGTCCACAGCAAACTCTATCGAATCCTCGATCATCTTCTCGACCTGCTCATGGGTCAATCCGTGCTCGGGGATAATCTCGATTTTCGCCTCCACGCCGCTCCTGAGTTCTTTGGCGGAGACGGAAAGCATGCCGTTTTGATCCGCCATGAATTCAACTTCAATCCGCGGCAAACCCGCCGGCATAGGCGGAAAGCCTCTAAGTTTAAACTTGCCCAGTAGACGACAGTTTTTTACAAGTTCCCTTTCTCCTTGATAAATATTGATTTCAACAGCCGTTTGGTTATCTTGCGACGTTGAAAAGGTTTCGGTCGCTTTCGCCGGAATGGAGGAGTTTTTCATAATTAACTTTGAAAAAACGCCGCCAATCGTTTCGAGTCCTAAAGATAAAGGGATAACGTCCAATAACAAGTATTTTCTTTGTCCGCCGCTCAAATGAAAAGCGTGGATGCCCGCGCCGTAAGAAACAACTTTGTCGGGGTCTAATCGTAGATTTAACGGCGCTTTAAAAAATTCGCGCAATTTTTCTCGGACAAGAGGGATGCGACTACTACCGCCGACAAGCGCGACGGTTTCGATTTGATCCGGCTTCAAACCGGCGTCTTTAATTGCTTGCGAAACTAATTCCAGCGTTTCTTCAATCGGCGCGGCGATTAATTTATCAAAACTGCTGCGATCGAGTTGGTATTCAAATGGTTTTTCTAGTCCCGCCAAATTTAATATTCGAGTGGATGAGAGCGAAATGCTGAGTTCGATTTTGATTTCTTCGGCGACCTTTTTAATTTCTTGCAGAGCTTCGGAATCCAGATTTTTTTGCGGCTGCATTTTCGCCAGCATATCTTCGATAATCAGCCGATCTAAATCATCCCCGCCAAGCGCCGTGTTGCCATTAGTCGAAAGAACTTTGAAAAGCTTCTCGTTGAGTTCGAGGATGGAAACGTCAAAGGTACCGCCTCCCAGATCGTAAACCAATACCTTGCCTTGTTTTTTTTCGTCCAATCCATAAGCGATGGCGGCTGCCGTGGGTTCGTTGATCATGCGGACGATTTCCAGTCCGGCAATTTTAGCGGCGTCGCGGGTGGCTTGACGCTGCACGTCGTCAAAATAAGCGGGAACGGTAATCACCGCTTTGCTCACGGTCGTTTTTAAAATTTCTTCGGCGGTGGTTTCAATTTTTTTTAGTATCAGTGCGGAAAGTTCCTCGGGCGTTTTTTGAAATTCGCCTTCGCCCAGCAATATATTATTTTGCGCGCCTTTAGAAACTTTGAAAGGGTATTTTTCAATTTGCGCTTCAACGTCGCCAACGCCGCGCCCCATAAATCTTTTGAAAGAATAAAAGTAAAATTTCGAATTTTCTTTCCGAATGCGGTAGGCGTCGTTTCCCACGTATATTTTTCCTTTGTGGAAAGCCACGACGGAAGGCATTTGCGTGGTTTGCTCGTCGTTTTTGACGAGTTCAACGCCCCTTTCGGTAACGTGCGAAGCTAAGCTGTAAGTTGTTCCAAGGTCAATTCCTATCGTTTTTTCGTTCATGCGATTACGTTATTTTTTACTTGCGAGACCATTTGATAAAGTTCGGCAGTCACTTCTTCGAGTCCGGATTTTGTCGCCGCCGATATGGGAAAGGCTTTAACGCCGATTTGTTCAAGGTGTGCTTGAATTTCTTCAATATTAAATTTGTCGTTAAGCGCGTCCATTTTGGTTAAAAGAACTATCTTGTTTTTTTCGAGCAGATCGGGAGAGAATTTTTCAAGCTCGTTCAGCAGCAGTTGATAATTTTCAAGCGGATGAATTTCCCCCAAGAGCGAGCAATCCAGCAAGAAAGCCAATATCGAAGTTCTTTGAATATGTTTGAGAAACTTAATCCCCAAGCCCGTTCCCGCATGAGCACCTTCGATGATGCCGGGAATGTCGGCAATGACAAAGGTTTCAAAGTTGGGAGCGACGACCACGCCCAAATTTGGGATGAGCGTGGTGAAAGGATAATCGGCAATTTTGGGCGTCGCTTTTGAAACGTTGGCAATAAAGGTGGATTTGCCCGCATTCGGCAAACCGATTAAGCCCACGTCGGCAATTAATTTCAGATCGATGCGCAAAGTTTTCTCCAAACCGATTTCGCCCGGAGTCGCTCTTCGCGGAGTTCGATTGACGCTGGATTTAAAGTGATTATTTACTTTGCCGCCTCTTCCGCCACCGATTAAAACGGTGGGTTCTTCGTCGAGCACCTCGTGCAGCTTCTCGCCGGTTTCGGCGTCTATTATTATGCTGCCAAGGGGCATTCGGATGACTTTATCCTCGCCTTTCGCTCCTTTTTTATCTTTACCGCTGCCGTGCTTTCCATGACCCGCTCTTTGGTGCGGATTGCAGCTCAAATCAAAAAGCGTCGACTTTCCTTTGTCGCCAATAATAATAATGTCCCCGCCATCGCCGCCATCGCCGCCGCTCGGACCGCCAAACTCAATGTACTTTTCGCGCAAAAAAGCAATACAGCCGTTGCCTCCGTTTCCGGCTTTTACAAAGAGGCGCGCGCTATCGATGAATTTCATTTTTGAATTAAGTGTGAGGTGACAAGAACCGCATCAGCGTTTGAGGGACACGCGGCAATAATCTCGCCCGCTTCAAACACGCACGAATTGCCGCAATAAGAAATATCTTCTTCATTCCCATATCGATTGGACAAGCAAAGAATGCCTTTATAATCGGAGACTCTTTGACGCCAATATTCAAAGGGCGAATCGGAGTTTTTTAACCAACTCGAAGAGAATAGCAAAATTTCAGTTTTGCAAACTCGGTGAAACTTCAAGAAAAAATCCGAGTTTAAATCCATGCAAATTCCCAATCCCAATAACCCCAAGGACGTTGGAACCTGCATATAAAAATTATCGCCGGGCAAAGCCCAAGATTTATCGGCTTCGTAGAGGTTTTTTTTACGATATTTGGCGATGAGCTTTCCGTTGGGCGCAATTAAATTTTGGGAGTTGAATAACCTATCATCGTCTTTTTCAACATAGCCGTAACACAAATATATCCTATGCTCGCAGCAAAGGTTTGCAAAAAACTCGAAACTCTTTCCGCGTTCATGCTCGGCAAAAGGAAAAATTTCTTCTCGGGAATGGAAGTAATAGCCGGAAATACTCATCTCAGGACAAACCACAATTTGCGCTTTTTGCTCGACCGCCTCATCAATCAATCCCGTAAGAAGTGCGCTGTTCTTGGACGGTTGCTTGAATAAGGGATTAAATTGAACGGTCGCTAAGCGCGTTTCCCTAACCTCATGAGCGAAGTGAAGATTTGGATTGGCGGCAAACTGATTGGAAACGAGATTCAAGTTTTTTCTATGGCTGAGTCGCTGTGGTTATTTGGAATATTTATTGCTTGGAAAAGCGATGAGCAGTCCCTTAAAATTTTTTAATGTGAATGAATAAGTATATATATTTTTTAGGTATCGTTATTCTTTTTGTCGCGTGCGCTCAAGGCTCCCTAGACCTTACTCAACCGGATGATCAGCAAGTCTCTTTACAAGCCACCGGAAGTGCGTCTGAAGTTAAAGGAAAAGTGGAGTTTGATCAAACGACCGGCGAAACGGTAATCATCGACGCGAACGGACGCAGAATCACGTCGCTTTGTTCCGCGTTGAGACTCGACGGCAGCTTTGAACTTCACGAATATTCCAAGAAATATCTGGCAAACTATTTAAGAACACGAATTTTAAAGGAGCTATTCATTGCTTGGTATTTCAGCGAAGACTCCAAATTCTTGGCTTTGTCGATTCGGCAATGTGCCGACAAGAAAAATAAACATTATTACGCGTTGAAGTCGATTCTTAGAAGAAACGCGGATATTCAGGATTTGATTACCAAGAATATGCGAACCAACGAGCACGCAAGATTAGCGGAGCTTTACATGGACGAATACTACGAACTATTCCCCAAAGACATTAAATAATCAGCCCATCAACTTGATTTGACCGACACCATCGCCGGCATATCCACAGCTGTCGGCTATGCCGGAATTGCCGTTATCAGAATCAGCGGCCCCCTTTCCGCGCAAATTGCCTCCAATATTTTTCAAAGCCCAAGCAAGCAAAACACATTCTCGGAGCGCCCGAATTTCCTCAATTATGGATGGATTCACGCGAATAATAAGACGATCGACGAAGTGATGCTCGCTTATTTCAAAGCCCCGAAAAGTTTCACTGCCGAAGATATGGTGGAGATAAATTGCCATGGGGGTTTGCAAGTAACGAATATGATTTTGCGCTTGATTCTCGATCAAGGAGCAAGGCTGGCGGAGCCCGGCGAATTTACTCGCCGCGCATTTATCAACGGCAGAATCGATCTTTCAAAAGCGGAAGCGATTAATGCGTTGATTCACGCTAAGTCGAACTCGCCGCTGAATCGCCGTAAACAATCTGAAGGTCAGCTCTTCGAAGAAATTAAAGAAATTCAAGAGCTTGTTTCGTGGTGGTTTGGCGCTGGTGAATGCCGAGATTGATTTTGCGGACGAAGACACTTCTTTCATCGATAACCCCCAACTGCTCGCTAAAATCGACGAGATCGCGCGAAAATTAGGCGAACTCGAAAGGCAAGCAAATAAAGGAGTATATCTAAACGAAGGCTTTTCAATTGCGTTAATTGGGCGACCAAACGTCGGCAAATCCAGCATTATGAACGCTTTGTTGAACAAGGAGCGTTCGATTGTGACCAACATTGCGGGCACAACGAGGGATTTAATCGAAGATTATTTTTTGATTGAAAACGTCCCCGTGAAGATTGTTGATACCGCCGGCATTCGCGAATCGGAGGACGTGATTGAGACCGAAGGCGTCCGCCGCGCTTTAATCGCGGCTGAAAAAGCGGATTTGGCTTTATGGGTTATCGACGTGCAGAATCCACATTATGAAGACCTCGAAGCCTATTTTGCGGATACAAACAAAGTCTTGCTAGCGATTAACAAAATAGATTTAACCAATGAAAAAAGCCAAGCGAATCCTCCCGATAAAGTTCGTTCCGTAAAGATTTCTGCAAAATCCTTGGAACATATCGAACTGTTAAAAAAGGAAATTCTTAAATATTTGACGGGGGAAAGCGGCACGGCGACAGAGTCTTGCTTAATTACAAATATTCGCCAGAAAGACGCCATCAAACGGGCCTGCGACAATCTAAGAAATCTCCAACTTTGCGTGAAAGAAAGAAGAAACGACGAACTCGTCAGTTTTGAATTGCGCGAACTTCTCGATACTTTGGGAGAAATCGTTGGAGAAACCACTCCGGACGATTTGCTTAATCAAATCTTCTCAAATTTCTGCATCGGCAAGTAACCGACACAAAACAAACAAATGAACCATCCCGTTTCAAACTGCGGGCTTGCTCATTACCTCTTTAGTACTTCCTCCGGCACCTATAGCCTTGCCCATTGATACGTACGTTTAATACTTCTGCCCGCAACTTCGTTGATTATGAGACAATAGCAGCGCTTAAATCGCTTCGGAAAAATCAATCAAGCTTATTATTATTTTTCAACTGATTAACTTTGATTACGTGAATAAGTTTGATTTCGTTTACTTTATTATTTGAGTCTTTAAAAATAGCATTAGTTTCTCTGATGTATTCGAAACTTTCGGTGTTCGTGAAAGGAGTAAAGTTTTGGTATTTTTTTGAAAAGGTTCTTCTGTTTTTAGCTGCAGTTAGTGAAAAGCCCGAGGGAAAATTTGAAGTTTCTTTTAGATTATTAAAATTACGAACAATATCTCCCAAAAAAAACTTATACCATTCAACTTTTTGTTCTTCATTTATTTGACTTTCATATTTTTCAGAAAGTTGAAAAAAATTATTTTGTTATTTAAATTTATCTCAACATCATTTAGTTTTAAATCAATATCACTAAAAATTATTTTATCATTTGCCAAATAAATATTATCAGGTTTGCATTGAATAAAGTTCCATAAATAATTAATTGTTTTTTCGTTTAAACTTTCATCTCAAAATGAAAAAAATTCAACATTTATTTTTTTATAATATAAGTCCTCATTCAAATAAAAATGCCCTTTAGAAAATAAATATTTCTTAGCTGATAAAGATGGATAATATTCAAAAGTTACTTTCTTTTTGTCTGCATGAATGTCAATACTTACCTGCCCGAGCATGTTTATTTCCAAAAGATTAATGTCATCTTTCAATATGAAGAAGTTAACTTATTCAATCAAGATCAATAAGCCCGTCAATTTAGTATTCGAAAAGCTGAAGGATAAATCGGTCTACCCAGCTTGGGCAAAAGCCTGGGGTGAAGGTATGACCTACGAAGGAGAGTGGAAAGAGGGGCAGTACATTTCATTTTTTGATAAAACTCAAGGTGGCACAAAGGTATTAGTCGAACAAGTCGTGCCCAATGAGACTATCAGGATGAAACATGTTGCTATGGTCAATCCTCAGAATATTGAAGTGGCACTAACGGATGAGATGATGCGGAAGTGGATCGGTTCGCGAGAAGATTATTATTTCAAGAAAGAAGTAGAGGATGTCACGACGCTTGAGGTTGTCATGCTGGCTGATGAGGCTTTCGAAGAAATGATGAACGCATGGTCTCAAGCTCTCCAGATTTTCAAGGATATATGCGAAGCATAACAACCGGTTGCAGCGGACGGCGTGCCGCCGCTGAACCGGAACGTTAGGGCTTAAACTCAAAATAGGAGGTATATATAAAAAAATGGATTAATCTTTGTTGTTTTTGTTAATTCTTTCTTCGTTAACCGGCTGCTTTGGAGATTCAGGCGGTGGAAGTGGGGGCAATTCAAACATTCCTGACGGTTTGCCGCCCGATCCGGGTGAAGCAGGCAAGGCTACGCTGGAAGGGATCGACTCGGACAACGATGGCGTGCGGGACGACATCCAACGCTTCATCGCCATTGAATATCAGGACTCGGAGAAAATAAGACGAGTGTTGACTGACAAAGCAAAGGCAGATCAAGAATTTTTGCTCAATGCAGACGATAAAGACAAAGTGTTGGAAGCACGAGAGAGCAGGAGTAAAGCAAGATCCTGTTCTTGGTATATAGAACCTGAAACAGCCCGTATGAGGCATAAAAAACTCAAAGCTGAATTACTTAATACGGAAGAACGCATTAGGGCGTATATAAAGGCCGACTCTCAGCTGGGAGGCATGACTTTTAGCGTCCCCTTGCCAAATGAACGCAAAGCTCATGTGTGACTTTGACCCTGACCAATTGAAAAATTAGGAGCTTTTATGAAAAAGTCAATTTCAGTTATATTTCTGGTTTTATTTTCAGTAAATGCTTTTGCCAATAACTGTTCCGTTTCAGAAAGAAAACTGGCAATTTATTTCAGCAACGGCATGTCTAATGATGAAGAAGATGCGGAAGACTCTTTAGACGCACTTATTGATAGTACATTTTCTACTTTCCAATCCCAAAGAAACTTACGACGGGCTAATGGCAGCGAACTCACACGGCAGTTATTTTTATGCAAATATTCGTTCAAGTTTTGCTTATAAAAAAATCTATGACGGTATCTAGCCCTAACAAGGCACTCCAGCGGACGCTATTGCGCCGCTTCTCAAGAATCAGTAACGTGAGTTATCCTTGCCGCTTACAAATTAAATAATTAGCGGCATATCTAATCTCAATTTCTTCCCAACTCCGCGATAAATTGGCTTTGGGCTATTCGGCTTAAAAAATGAACCCTGTAGGGTTCAGGGTTCATTTTAATTTATTGGGTCGTCTCGCTTTACACAAATATCATTATAATCTAGCTCTATTGGCATTTTTGTTAATGCTACGGATGCATGAATCTATATCAAAATGAAAATAGCGATATTAAAAGAAGACCAACAGGTTGAAACGCGGGTTTCATTAATTCCCGCCGTTGCCGAAAAATTTATTAAATTGGGCGCCGAACTCCATGCCGAGAAAGGCTTGGGCGCGTCCATCCTGATTTCCGACGAACAATACGAAGCCGCCGGCGTTAAAATCGTCGCTGACCGCGGCGAATTGCTCAAAGGCGCAAAGATGGTTTTTAGCCTCAAGAAGCCTACCGAAGAAGTTATCAATCAACTCGACGAAGGAAGCATTTGGGCGAGTTTTCTCGATCCTTTCGGAAATCGTCCATTAATCGAATCTTTTAAAGATCGTGGCGTTACCGCAATCAGCATGGAAATGATTCCACGAACGACGCGAGCGCAAAAAATGGACGCCTTAAGTTCTCAAGCGAATTTGGGCGGTTACAACGCCGTCATCGCCGCCGCTCAGCATATTAACAAGGCTTTCCCAATGATGATGACCGCGGCGGGCACAATCATGCCCTGCCGAGTTTTCGTGATCGGCGTCGGTGTTGCCGGTTTGCAGGCAATCGCCACCGCAAAAAGATTAGGCGCGCGCGTCGAAGCTTTCGACACAAGACCGGTCGTCGAAGAGCAAGTAAAATCATTAGGCGCCAAATTTGTGAAGATTGACTTGGGAGAAACCGGACAAACGGGTCAAGGCTATGCCAACGCGCTCACTCCCGAGCAGTTGGAAAAACAAAAGCAAGGCATGGCAAAGGTTTGCGCCAATTCGGACGTGGTCATCACTACGGCTCAATTGTTCGGACGCAAGGCGCCGCAAATCGTCAGCAAAGAGATGGTCGAGCAAATGGCTCCGGGGTCGGTGATTATCGATATGGCAGTCGATTCGGGAGGCAACGTGGAAGGTTCCGCTCCAAATGAAATTAAGGTAGTCAACGGTGTCAAAATCATAGGCATCGGCAATCTGCCCGGCGAAACTTCTTTTCACGCCAGCCAAGTCTACGCCACAAACCTCTACAACCTAGTCGAGGAGTTTTGGGATAAAAACGAAAAAAAATTCAATCTCGACCTCCAAGACGAAATCATAAAAGGCTGCGTAATCACACACGACAAAACTGTATGTAACGAGATGATTAAAAAATTCTACGAGGAGCAAAAATGACCGAAGTAATACTCTTATTTTTCGTATTGGTTCTCTCCATTTTCTTGGGGATTGAACTTATTTCTAAAGTCCCGTCCACTTTACACACGCCTCTCATGTCAGGCTCAAACGCAATCTCGGGGATTACGCTGGTCGGCTCGATTATTTCCTCAGGCAGCGAAAGCAATACCCTCACAATCATTCTGGGCACGGCATCCGTCGCCCTTGCCACCATCAACGTCGTAGGCGGTTACTTGGTAACCCATCGAATGCTGGTCATGTTTAAAAAGAAATAAAGATGGAAAATTTATTTACTATCGAAATTGCTTATATTTTTTCTTCAATCCTTTTCATTATTGGATTGAAGATGCTTAGCTCGGCGGTGACGGCGTCCAAGGGCAATATGATTTCCGGTTTGGGTATGCTGCTGGCGATTGTCGTCACTTTGCTGAACCAAAACGTGATTGATTACAAATGGATCATCTTCGGCTTTATTATCGGTAGCGTTCTCGGAGCCTTGTTCTCGCAATTAGTCGCGATGACGGCAATGCCGGAAATGGTCGCCCTCTTCAACGGTTTCGGCGGCTTGGCAAGTTTACTGGTCGGCTGGGCGGAGTTTGTTTCCAACGACGGTCAATTAGCCCCCATGATTCTACTGGCAATCTCGCTGACCGTGTTAATCGGCGGCGTAACCTTCACCGGCAGTTTGATCGCCTACCTCAAGCTTTCCACATTAATCACGGGCAAACCGATTATGTTCAAAGGACAGCAGTTCTTTAACGCGCTGCTTTTGATTGCCGCGCTCGTTGCGGTGGTTGCCCTCATGCTTCAACTGGATTTCACCGAACCCGTCCATTACCTCTGGGCATTGATCGGTATCTCGTTAATCTTTGGAATCCTAAGCGTTATCCCGATTGGCGGCGCGGATATGCCGCTCGTCATTTCCCTGCTAAACAGCTATTCAGGACTTGCCGCTTGTACGGCGGGTTTTGTGATCAACAATACCGTGATGATCGTGGCAGGCTCTTTGGTCGGCGCCAGCGGTATTATCCTCACAAGAATTATGTGCAAGGCGATGAACCGCTCCTTGGGCAACGTTCTGTTTAAAGGCTTTGGCTCGGCAGAATCTTCTTCCGGCGGCGCGGGCGTTCAAGGCGAAGTCGTCCCCATCAAAATCGAGGACGCTTATTTGATACTCGAAGCCGCGAGCTCGGTGGTGATTGTCCCGGGTTACGGTATGGCGGTTGCGCAAGCCCAACATAGCGTTAGGGAATTGGGCGAACTCATGGAACAAAACGGATGCGACGTGAAATATGCCATTCACCCCGTCGCGGGTCGTATGCCCGGACACATGAACGTCCTTTTGGCGGAAGCCAACGTCAGCTACGAAGCCCTCGCGGAACCGCACGACGTCAACCCGATTATGGAAACCGTCGACGTCTGCATCGTGATCGGCGCGAACGACGTGGTGAATCCCGCCGCTCGCGACGTGAAATCCAGCCCCATTTACGGCATGCCCGTCATCGAAGCGGACAAAGCGAAAACCACCTTTATCCTCAAGCGTTCCATGGCTTCCGGTTTTGCCGGCATCGATAATCCTCTATTCTTCAAAGAAAATACGAGGATGCTCTTTGGCGACGCCAAATCAACCGTGGCGCAACTGGTTTCCGAATTTAAATCTTAATCTCCAACGCACTAATTGGGGAAACGCTTCCCCTTGATTCCTTTTGCCAGCGCTGAATCGGCGCTGGCAAACTCCCTCTATCCCAACCCAAATATGCGCGCCAAACGACTCTTCGCGTTTTTAATATTCGTTTTGTTCACTGTAACGGCGGGCTGTCTTTACGCAAACCAAGACGAAGCTTTCGATAATCAATTTGACGCGGGCGTCAAATTTTATAACGGGAAAGATTTCGACAAAGCACGCGAGGTATTTGAAAACTTAACCCGCAACTATCCCCACTACCCGCTGTTCAAGATTTGGTTGGGCAAAACCAACCACGCTTTGAAAAATTACGGCGAAGCTATCAAATATTATCGACAAGCTCTGAAAATCTATCCCAACAACTCCGTATTACTTAAGTTAATCGAAGAATCCGAAGAGAAAATCAAAAGCCGACAAGACCCGCTCGAAGCCCCTTACAAAGTTTTTTACAAGAACCAAAACCAACTCAATCTGCTCAAACTCAAAAAGGTAATTTCAGGATATAGTCCCCAACGACAATTCAAATTATATCGTGATTTGCTGGAGAGGCATCCCGATTTTCCGATGATTGAAAATTGGATTATTGCGCTTTATCCCGAAAATAACACGCAAAAAGACGTCGAGGAATATCTACACGACAACCTCGCAAAGCGACCGGAGATTCCCGCAAAAGTTTACGAACAAGCAAAAGCCGAATCCAACGTCAATCGTCTGAAATACGTTCAACTCTTGGAAAGCTTCAATGAAAAATTGAGTGAATCGGAAAAACAAAGAAATTCAGCGAGAATTAAATCTCTCGAACTCCTCGCCATTTTTAACTCGGCGGAACCGGAACAATTGAATCAGACGATTTCATCGCTCGACCCTGAATCCATCGAAAATCAAGAAATTGTCGAACTTGTCCAAGCGGCGACGGAAAACGAAACGACGAGCGAAACCGCTTTTAACTGGCTTTTGAAACACTATTTAACCTTTGACAAAAGCGCTTCCTTCCTTTTGCTGTGGCTGAATTATCCGCAACAAAGACAAGAATTTGAAAATACGCTGAACCTTCAAGAGCAAGTCTCTCCGTCTTTTGAGATTGTGCGGCAAGGCTTGTCAAATCAAAATTTTGAAAATGCGTCCGCGCAAAACGCCTACGGAAAAAGCCTGCGGCATTACTTCAATAAACAAAGCGAGCAATGCGTCAACGCCCTGCAACCGGAATTGAGAGCGCAACTGAAGCGCGAATATTTAGTCTTGTATTTTATTTGCTCCGAAAAAACGCAAGCACCGGAGACGGTGTTTGGGCTTTACGGGCAAATCGACGAGGATTATTCCGACTGGCAGCTTTCCAAAAGAATGATTCGCTACGCGATTACGCAAAACGAATTTAAGGCGGCGGGCGTGATTTTAAATAAGTGGGCGGAAAACAAACTCCTGCAAAACAAACTCAACGCCGAACTCGCAAGGGTGGAATACGAAGCGGGAAATTACCAATCGGCTTTCGGCTATTACTACTTGGTTAAAGATAGCGAGAACCCATATGATTTATACTATTACGGCGCTTCCGCGTTCAAATTGGGCTATGTCGATATTGCCTACCAAAAACTAAAAGTCTTCCACGAGTTTGCGCCTTACCACATCTACGCTAACGAGCTTTTGCTCAAACTGACCGGAGAAAGTCCCGACTCCGAAGAATTCCGATTTTATTTAGAAAGAGTGGCTTTGCTGACCGACGGCAAATGGAACTTAGCCGAATACTTCGCCAAAATTCAAAAAGGTTCGACAAAGGCGGAGCCATTAATGGGTTTGGAGCATTATCAAGCGAGACGATTCGCCGAAGCGGAAAAAGTATTTTCGCAACTGGGACAAAAACTCAGCTTTGATCTGCAATTCATCAGATTGCAAAATTTGGCTCAAAAAGGCGACTTGGAAAAATTACGAGAAGCCGAAAACGCTTCCACGTCAGTTGTGCGAGAGGCATGGGATTTGTCCAAAACTATGGAAGAAAAGAATATCGACGCGGAGGAAATCCAAGCGGCGGCAAAAATTTTCGCGGGCTACAGATTTTCAGCAACCCTGATGGATACATGGCTGCGGAAAAATTCTCCGAGCAAATCGGAAGATTTTCATAAACTCATGAAAGACTCAAGCGGCATGATGAATACCCATGAATTATTCAGACTGGCGAAGAAGTTCGAAGCGAACGACAACCGCCGCGACGCCTTTGAAATTTACTATTATTTGAAACAGATATTCAAAGATAATAAACCCATCGACGACGCCTACCAAAGACGCGCCAAATCAATCGATGATTGATTTGAGTATACTATGCGGTTCAAAATACTGAACTTACCTAGTGTATTGTTTGCAAAATAAGCGAATTTAATTATTGTGAGGCATTTTAATTATTCATTTATGCCTTATGCGAAAATCATTACCTATCGTTATTCAGGCTTTCTTTATGGGCAGGACAGGTACGCTGAAGTAAAACCTTATTGGGAAAAATCATATTCAACTTCAATAGCAATCAATGATGAGAGACTATTATTGGAATTGTGGTTTTATAAAATGTGCGCAGAACCGGAGCATTATGCTGAACACAAAGCCGAGACAGAGAAGTTATTGAATAAAGGCGTACATTCGCTTTGGTGGGATTTTTCGGATAACATTGCGCAGGCGCGCAAAAATGGCCACCCCCACGTGGATGAATTGGAGCGGATATCCGCCACCATTACCACGGAAGAATAATCTGCCTGTAATTAATCATATTCAAATTTTCTCTTTTGCTTTAAGTTTGCGGTTGAGTTTCACCACAAAATTTGTGGAAAGCGGAACGAGCAGGATAATCACAAACATGCGAACGAGGTGGTGAAAGCCGACAATCAACGGGTCGATATTATATTCGATGGAGATTAGCGTCACCATCTCGAAAGCACCGGGAACGCAGATAAAGAAAAGCGTGAGCGGGTCAATCGCAAACAAATCCGCGAAAATCAATACCGCCGCGACCGTGATCGCAATTAAAAACAGCGCCGAGCTAACCGATTTGAGGGACGTATTGATGATTTCCTTGAAGCTGAATTTTGAATAGCGGCTTCCAAAGTTCGCCCCCAGCATAATCAGAGCGGGGTTTTCGAGCCATGTTGAAGGTTTGAACTCCAAAAAATCGTAAAAATAAAAATAGCCCGAGCCGATCATGCAAAAGATCAAAGAAATGCTGAGGTTGGCTGTTTTGCCGTAGATATACATCGAGACTAGAACTATCAAAAGAATGACGACAAATTGCAGCGCCTCGAAGTGTTCGACGGTGGTTTTGGGCGCCAGATTCATTTTCCCCGTGTACGCCATAAACAAGATCAATACCAGCAAGATCGTCAGCAAACGCAGGCTTTGAAAAATCGTGATTTTCTGCGCGTTCCATCCGGCGTCTTCTCCCAAAGCGATCATCGTTGAAAGCCCGCCCGGAATCGAAGCGAAAAACGAAGTCACCAAATCTATCTTAAAAAGCTTGTAAAGGTAGTATGTGATAACGATGACGGAAAAAACGTTCAGGAGGATTAAGATCAGCAGCGTAAACACAAATTCTTTGAGGTTGTGGAAAAAATCCGAATTTACAAAGCTGCCCAGAATGACGCCCAAGACGCTGATAGCAATGATTTGGACGCGTTTTGAATATTGGAATTTGACGCCAGACATCGCTAAGATGGTTGAAATCGTAATCGAGCCGAGAAACCAGCTCATCGGGAAGTTTAAGAAGGTAAAAATAGCCCCGCCCAAAGTCCCCACAGCCTGAGTTTTGAGGATTAATAAGAATTCGTGTTTTTTGGATGGAGTCATCGCAACGCTTTAGGCAAAGCCCGCCTAATAATTACAGCTTGGAGTGTTAAATGAAAAAGATTAGATTTTGCCGTGAGATTTGAGAATAGAGGCGACTTATTTTTTGAGTTCGTAAAATCAAGCTATAACTGTTTGAAACTAAACCCAATCAGTTTAACAAATAATACAATCCCGAAGTAACTGTGTTAAGTGTCAAATTTTTTTAACCGGGACAAACATTTAAATGTTTGTCCCACATTGTTTTGTAACGAATCATAGAGTTTAGAATGACTATGATTTTTCTCATGCAAGCAGTTAGCGCGACTTTCTTTTTCTTTCCTTTTGCAAGAAACCTTTGGTAAGCCTCGCGGATTATTGGATTAAACTTTATTGCAGCCAAACAAGCCATATAAAGCGCGCTCCTAACTTGTGCGCGTCCGCCTCCGATAAAGCGTTGTCCTCTAAAGCGTCCGCTGTCTCTGTTATAGGGAGCTAAGCCTGCCAGAGAAGTTATTTTAGAACCATCTAAAACTCCCAGCTCGGGCATTTCGGAAAGCAACACTGCGGAAGTAATACTCCCAACTCCGGGAAAGCTTTGGAGAATTTCATCGGTTTTTTTTTTCAGAACTTTCTTCAAGCAGCTTGCGCATGTTTTGATCGATCTGGTCGATTTGTGATTTTAAATACTCGATGTGCCTTTTGATATTCTCTTGATAAGGCTTGCTTGCAGGCGAAGAAAAGCGATTTTTTTCCTGCACAAGCATATCTAAGAGCTGTTTGCGTCTTGCATTTAAGGCGGAAAGCTGCTCGGTGTTTTCATCTTTGATTTTTGTGGGAAGCGGACGATGCTTTTGAGCAAAATCGGCAATAACGCATGCGTCGACGGCGTCTGTTTTTGCCTTGATGGAGTTTGCCTTGGCGTGATGCCTAATGCGAGAAGGATTGATTGTGGCAACACAGAAGCCCGCTTCAAACAATTCAACGGCTACCGCTTTTTCTAAGCCGCCGGTAGCTTCTAGCACAATGAGCGGCGTTTACTTGGCTATTTTTTTGATTAATTGAACATGGCCTTTTGGATTATTGGCAACTTGAAAAACGATATTTTCCGGAAGCATGCAAACGTCTAGGTTTTCTTTGCCGACGTCGACGCCGATGTATGAGTCGTATTCGATTTGATTTTCCATAAGAGCATTTGGTTTAAAGGTTATGTTTTTTAAATTGTCCTTCCTTATAAATACGCGGTCTAAAAAGCCGCTTGCAACTGAATAAAAATGAAACGGCGGTAAAACTTCAGGGCGGCGTCCGTATAGCGCCAAGAGGCGTGGTACCTACCGTTTCATAACCAAAACATAATTGAGAAAAAAAATTTTAACATACAAGGCGCAATCCCCCTGTGGTTGCCCTTTTGGTATATCTTCGAGGTTGCCTTTATAACCGATTATCCCAGGCATTGAATTTTAATTGAGGGTTATTCCATTGACCCGACGAATGAAAAAAAATGAATATCAATTGCATCGGGCAACCACAAGGGGTTGCCCCTAACGGTTCTCCATCCAAACAAATCACGCACCAAAATATTAGATTTTCGGATAAAAGCCTAAAATTAAAAAAGCGCCATCATTTTCAATTCTTGGATTCGCTGCATGAAAAATTGCAAAACAATTAATCCCATCAATCCAAATTAGTCCTCTCCCTACTCAAATCAATTCAAAGATTACTTCTTAATCTTTCTCGTCAAACTTCGGCAAACCAGTTTTTTCAAAGCAAGCTCCTAAAGATATTAATCTTATAGTTATGGCTGGCGATGTTATTCTGAAATGGAAAGATTCTTTTTTATGGAAGAATTGCCGAGAAAAAATCCCATTAAATAGGTTCGATTATTGCCATAGTCTAAAAGTTTCGAAAAATTTAAATTTTTAACACTCAAATAAAGTCAGGAGTAATTATATGGCACGTAAAAAAATTGCGCTTATTGGGGCGGGCAACATTGGTGGAACCTTGGCCCATTTAAGTTTGTTGAAGAATTTAGGCGACGTTGTTTTGTATGATATCGTTGAAGGCGTTCCTCAAGGGAAGGCGCTTGACCTTGCTCAATGCGCGCCCGTCGAAGGTTATGACGCAAGCGTTATCGGCACGAATGATTATAAGGATATTAAAGACGCGGACGTCGTGATCGTTACAGCAGGCGTTGCGCGCAAACCCGGCATGAGCCGCGACGACTTGTTGTCGATCAATTGCAAAGTCATGAAAGCCGTTGGCGAAGGCATCAAAAACAACTGCCCAAACGCTTTCGTAATTTGTATTACCAACCCTCTCGACGTTATGGTGAATGTTCTTCAGAGGTTTTCCGGCACCCCTGACAATAAAATTGTCGGCATGGCGGGCATTTTAGATTCTTCTCGCTTCCGAACTTTCTTGGCTTGGGAATTCAAAGTATCCATAAATCAAGTTCAGGCTTATGTGCTTGGCGGACACGGCGACACCATGGTTCCGCTCAAAGGTTTGAGCAATATTGCCGGCGTCACGCTGAATAAACTTGTCGAGGAAGGCAAAATCAGCGCGCAAAGGCTTGAAGAAATCGTGCAAAGAACGCGCAGCGGCGGCGGCGAAATTGTGGGTCTACTGAAAACCGGTTCGGCATATTACGCGCCCGCAACTTCTGCGATTCAAATGGCTCAAGCTTACCTGAACGACATCAAAGGAATTTTCCCTTGCGCGGCAAAAATCACAAACGGCGCTTACGGCGTCAAAGATAAATTGTTCGTTGGCGTTCCCGTCAAAATTGGAGCGGGCGGAGTTGAAGAGATTATTGAAGTTTCGCTGACCAACGACGAAAAACAAAATCTGCAAACCTCGATTAATGCCGTCGTCGAGTTGAACGGCGCCGTCGAGCCTCTTTTGGCGTAGTCGCGTCCTCTATAATCCTCTAGCCGTCAAATTTGTAACCGCCATAAAAAACGGTTACTTCAAATCATCGAGCTATTCTGTGAATCGACGGTATTTGTTTTCGGGAAAAATCAGCTATAAGTTATTTTGAATTAAGTCCAATCAGTTTAACTAATTAAGACAGCCCCGAAAGGTGTTGGGTCATAGAGCCGACGGTTTTAACCGCCGGAAAACTCCCCGCAAATTACCGTCCTGAAGAGACGGAGGAAGAAGAATAATTCAACATTTAGTATATATTCCTCAGCCTTTTCAGGGCCGAAAACAGGGTATATCTCACTGGTGACTAAAGTCACCGGCTATAGACCTATTGTATTCAGGAAAATTTTAAATTGTTGAAAAATGTAGAACTGGGTGGGGCTCCGTATTTTTCAACAGGACATCTTCAACCCTCAATTTAAACAGCGGGTGAAAGGAAATTGAGCTTTCAAAAGCGATTCAACGTTTTAGATGATTGAATGGATTTGTAATCAAACAGCTAAAAGCATTCTTCAATATAATTTTATACCCTCTCACAAGCGAATCTATGTTCAGCTTTAACGCTAAAAAATTAACGAACGATACACAATGAAAAAAGTTGGGATTCTGTTTATTTGCTCGGGCAAATACCTGATTTTTTGGAGGGATTTTAACCTTTCCGCCGAGAAGTATTTGCTGCCAAATTGCGAAAAAATCTATTTCACTTTTACGGACGCGCCAGAGGTTGAATTTGAGAAAGAAAATCCGAGAATCCGCCACATCTATCAAAAAAAACTTGGTTGGCCATACGATACTCTCATGCGCTTTTCGATTTTTCTCCAAGTGGAAGAAGAGCTAAAGAAAATGGATTATCTATTTTTCTTCAATGCTACGCTCGAGGTTCTCAGCCCGATTAGCGAAAAAGAATTTCTACCGGACGAAGAGCATAGATTGGTAGTTTGTTCACTGCCATTTTTTCATGAAAGAAAGCTATTCACCTACGAAGCTTTTAATAAAAAGTCCACGGCTTACATCCCAAAAAGCGAAGGGAAAATGTATGTTAACGGCGGTCTAAACGGCGGATTTACGGAAGATTACCTGCAACTTTTACGCGAGCTTCGCGTAAATGTGGAAAAAGATCTTGAAAAAAACGTCATCGCGCTTCATCACGACGAATCTCATTTAAACAGATATGTGATCGGCAAAGAAGACAAATTAAAAGTTTTAAGTTCGTCTTTTCTTTATCCCGAAGGATGGGATTTTGATATCGAGAAAAAAATCCTCGTCCGTAATAAAATTAACTATCTAGGCGGGGCAAGGAATATGAGAGGGCTTTCCCTTAAGGAAAAAGTAAAATCTATACTTCATGGAAAGTATTATCGTTTACGGTGGTTTCTCTACCGCTTATTTTTCTAATCCTTATTATTCAATAAAACAAACAACATAATTTTTAAAAAACGAATGTATAAGCCAATTGATCTTAAAAAAAATATCAACCAGCACGAAGAAGAAGTCCTAGAGTACTGGGAAAAAGAAAATATTTTCCGGCGTTCAATCGACGAACGTTCAGACGATAATATTTTCTTTTTTTACGATGGGCCGCCGTTTGCCACCGGCTTGCCGCATTACGGACACTTGCTCGCGGGAACGATTAAAGATGTGATTCCGCGTTACCAAACCATGCTGGGCAAAAAAGTCGAAAGGCGATTTGGGTGGGATTGCCACGGCTTGCCCGTCGAGTTTGAAGTGGAAAAAGAACTGGGACTTAAAGGCAAGTATGATATCGAGGCAATGGGCGTCGACAAGTTCAACGAATATTGTCGCAGCATCGTGTTGCGTTATGTCAACGAATGGAAAAGCGTGGTCAAAAGAATGGCGCGCTGGGTTGACCTTGAGAATGATTACAAAACGATGAACTGCGATTTCATGGAGTCCATCTGGTGGGTTTGCAAAACACTTTGGGAAAAAAATTTGCTATACCAAAGCGGTAAAATCGTGCCCTACAGCGCTCGCTTAAACACAACTCTTTACAACTTAGAAGTAAGCTTAGGTTATAAAGACACGCAAGATCCTTCGATTGCGGTTAGATTCGCGTTGAGAGAAGAACAAAACACCTATCTTTTGATTTGGACGACAACTCCTTGGACGCTCCCTTCAAACGCTGCGATTGCCGTCAATCCCGACCTTGACTATTGCCTTCTCGAGCACGAAAACGCCAGATATTATATCTGCAAATCCGCCGTGGAAAGGTATTTTAAGCCCGAAACCTATAAAATCATTTCCACCAAAAAAGGAAAAGAGCTGGAAGGTTTGAAATACGAACCTTTGCTTCCTTATTTTTCCGCGCACAAAGACAAAGCCTTTTACGTGGTTTTGGGCGATTACGTCGACAGCTCCACTGGAACTGGTTTGGTGCATACAGCGCCGGCGTTTGGCGAGGATGACTTTGAAACCGGAAAAAAATATGACCTCCCCCTCCTTTTGCCGATCAATGAATCGGGAGAATTTACCCACGAAGTTCCCGAGTTTGAAGGCAAGTTTTTTAAAGACGCGGACAAGCCCATTCTGCGCAAACTGAAAGACGAAGGCAGCTTATTCCATCAAAGCGTTATCGAGCATAGTTATCCTTTCTGCTGGCGTTCCGACACACCTTTGATGTATCGATGGATACCAAGTTGGTACGTCAACGTTGAAAAAATCAAGCCCAACATGATCAAGAATAACTTGGCCATCCATTGGAAGCCCGAGCATATCAAACAAGGCCGGATGGGAAATTGGATTGAAAACTCGCGAGATTGGGCGATCAGCCGTAATAGATACTGGGGCACGCCGATTCCAATTTGGATTTGCGATAAATGTGACGCCAAGGAGTGCATCGGCAGCATTAAAGAACTTGAAGAAAAAGGCGGCGAAAAAATTACCGATCTGCATAGACACTTTATCGATCACCTGCATTGGAAATGTTCCGCATGCGAGGGAACAATGCGCCGTACGACGGAAGTTTTGGATTGTTGGTTTGAATCCGGTGCTATGCCTTACGGCCAAGAACACTATCCCTTTGAAAAAAAGGATCGCTTTGAAAGCGCGTTTCCGGCAGATTTTATCTCCGAAGGGCTTGATCAAACCAGAGGCTGGTTTTATACGCTCATCGTGCTCGGTTCGGCGTTATTTGAAAAACCCGCCTTCAAAAACTGCATTGTTAGCGGATTGGTCTTAGCCGAAGACGGAAAAAAAATGTCCAAAAGACTCAAAAATTACCCTGAGACCTCCGTCATGATTGATAAATATGGCGCCGACGTAATCCGGCTCTATATGCTCAATTCCGGCGCGATCAAAGCAGAAGACTTGAAATTCTCCGAAGCCGGACTGCAAGAAACTTTAAGGGGCATCATCTTTCCGTTGTTAAACTCGCTAAACTTTTTCGTAACTTACGCCGCGATAGACAATTGGCAAGTTACGCCGCTGACTTCGCCAGACCAACTCGAAAACCCATTAGATAAGTGGGCGGTTTCCAAATTCTATCATCTTGTGAAAGAAGTACGCGAAGCGTTGGACGACTACGATCTCAATCGTGCCGTGGCTCCGTTCTTAAAATTTATCGACGGCCTCACAAATTGGTACATTCGCCGCAGTCGCAGAAGATTCTGGAAATCAGAGCAAGCCGCAGATAAAGACCAAGCCTATCTTACTTTATGTTGGCTGCTTAAAGAACTCGCCAAACTCGTCGCGCCTTTTGTGCCCTATGTCGCAGAAATTCTTTATCGTTCGATTTCTGCTCCCGACGACAAAGACAGCGTGCATTTGTGCGATTATCCGAAATATCTGGAACGCTTTGTCGACGTTAAAATCGAAGAGGAAATGGACTTGGTGATTAAAGTCGTGGAGACAGGCAGAAGTTTGCGCGCAGCTTCTAAATTAAAGCTTCGACAGCCTTTGAACAGCGTGAGCATCGCCGTGGACAACGCCGAAAAAAGAGGCTTAATCGAAAAGCTTGAATCGATTATTCGCGAAGAATTGAATACCCGCCGAGTCATAGTGAGCGCAGATGAAAGCGATATGGTCGCCTATGCTTGTCGTCCCAACTTGCCAAAACTAGGGCCTCGCTATGGCAAACAAATGAAGCTCATTTCCGAGCTGATCAAAAATTTAAGCAGTTCTCAAATTAAGATTTTAATTGAGTCGAGCCAACCTCTTGTTCTCAAAAACGGAGGCGGCGAGTTTTCAATTTCTCATGAAGATTTATTGATTGATCGTAAACCTAAAGAAGGTTTCTGCGTTGAAGTCGTCGAGAACATTACCGTCGCATTGGACTCGACATTAACCGAAGACCTCATCGATGAAGGCATCGCGCGCGAGCTTACCAACAGAATCCAACAAGCAAGGAAGCAACTCAATTTGCAAGTCGGACGAAAGATTCACGTGGAGTTAGAGTGTGACGAAAAAATACAAAAATCCGTCCAAAGCGGAATCGATTATGTTAAAACCGAAACCCTTTGCGAGGAATTTCGGTTTAAAGCCATCGACGGAGAGGCAACGGACAGCTTCGAACTCGACGAATCTCAGACTCTTCTCAAAATTCTCCCGATTTAAAACGCGCATATTCGGAGTTTCAACGCGCTAAAAAATGACGCGCCGGAATTCCGAATTTGCATTATTCATAAGTATCTGCCCCTCAAAATAAATAAAATTCTTTCCGGAAAAACAAACAAATTAAATTCATTTATTATATAACGTTGTTATTTTTAATTTGTTTTCAGTTTTAATTTGTCAAGTTCTATTTTCATTGCTAGTTTAGACAGTTTTCCTAAACGTAGTGTTAGGCATTTGCAAACCCTTCTCTTTGCGCGCGTTTAAGTAGTATGTACGAGCTTTCGCAGAAAATCGGCGAATTCATAAAACCTTTGCTCACTCGCTTTGAGTGCGAACTTTACGAGTTGAAGTTTCGTAGAGATCGTGGATTGACGCTGGTATTGAAGATTGATCATCCGGCGGGAGTGACTTTGGATCTGTGCGAAAAAGTCAGCAAAGAGGTTGCGGTTCACTTGGACGTCGAGGATTTGATCGGTCAAGAATATAATTTGGAGGTTTCTTCGCCTGGCGTTGATCGTGAGTTGAGGAATGAACAAGATTACTTAAGGTTTAAAGAAAAGCGAGTCAAAGTAACTTACAAAAACAATGAAAATAAGACTTCGCACTTGACAGGATATATCGATAGTTTTGACGACGGGGAAATACGCATATCATCGGATAAAAAGATTACCGAATTAAAAAGAGCGACTATCTCCAAAATACTGCTCAAACCAATATTTAATTAATCATAATTTTATAGTATTTCATGAAAACCAACCCATTAATAACCGCTTTAAATGAAATTTGTCAGGAAAGAGACCTCGACAGAGATTTGGTGATTGCCACCATCGAAGAAGCAATATTAATAGCGGCGAGAAAAAAATATCTTGATTACGCCGACCTTGAAGTCAGTTTTAACCCAAAGACTAACGAGTTTGAATTGACCCTTCTTAAGGAGGTTGTTGAAGAAGTTACCGATCCTGAAAATCAAGTCAGCCTGAGCGAAATGAAGAAAATCGACCCCGATACCGAGCTGGGCGATTACCTCGAAAATCGCATCGAGCCTAAAGACTTTAGTAACGTAATCGCTCAAACGGCGCGAACGACTTTATTTCAAAAAATTAAAGAAATCGAACGCGAGCACATCTCTCAAAAATACGCCAGCAAACAACGGACGATTGTTCATGGCAAAGTGGGCAAAATTGACCGCAGGAGAGCGAGCGTGCTCTTGAACGACAACGCCGAAGCGATGCTTGAATACCGAGAGCAAATCCCAAACGAAAAGCTACAACCCGGCGAAAATATTAGAGCCTTGTTGCTTAACGTCAAAGGAGAATTTAGAGGGCCTCAGTTATTTCTTTCGCGAACGCATCCCTATTTTTTAAGAGAGCTTTTTGATCAAGAAATTCCCGAAGTTTACGAAGGTTTGATTGAAGTGATGAGCGTGGCTCGCGATCCGGGAAGACGCGCAAAAGTCGCCGTGAGGAGCAAGGATCCGGACGTCGATCCAATCGGTTCTTGCGTGGGACCAAAAGGCTCCAGAATCCAGCCAATTGTCTCCGAACTCCATGGCGAGCGAATCGACGTGATCGAGTATTCCGAAGACCCCAGCAAATTCATTCGCGAAGCATTATCGCCCGGTCGAGTGGTTTCGATGACTATCGACACCGAGGAGCGTGTCGCGGACGTTCAAATTGCGCCTGACTCGCTTTCCGTGGCGATTGGCAGCCGCGGTCAAAACGTCAAACTCGCTTCGGTTTTGACGAAATACACCATCAACGTCATGCCAGCAAAGAGCGAAGACGAGGATGAAGACAATGAACAAGAAATCTCTGAAGATTTTGCCGGCGATGTTTTGGAAAGCGCCGTAGCAAGCGAAGTCATTGCCGAACAACTAGCGAGTGCTGAAAACGACGAGCCTGGCTCCGAAGAGCCGGCGAATGCTGCAAATACCGATTCTAGCGAGGATTCATACAAGCCGCCCGTCGAGACGGCAGCCGCAAACGAGGCTGAAGTCGACGCCGCTCCCGCCGCCGGAAACGAAGCTGCCGCCGAGCCGGAAGCTAACAATCCAGAAAAAGTCGGCGAATAATAAAGTTATCAAATATAATTGCTTACAAGTTAAGAAAATAAAGAATGAAAGTTTTTGAATTAGCTTCAGAGCTAGAGATTAAAAGCACCGAGGTTACTAGAGTTTTAAAAAAACTTAATATCACCAACGCTACATCGCGCTCGGAATTAAGCGAAGAGAATGAAGCCGAAGTTAGAAAAGTATTAGGTTCCTCTAAAGAGGTTGCTACGGACGCCGGCAAAAATAGGAAGGTCATTCGCAGATCCGCGATTAAAGTTGCCGATGTGAAGCCCGAAGCCGAAGAAGATAGCTCGAAGTCTGAAAAAGAAAAACCTAAGACGCGCAAATCCGCTATCTCTATCAAGGAACAAGACACGGCGGAGGAAAAGCCGGCTAGAACTCGGAAAATCAAAGTTGAGGTTCCTGAAACCCCAAAAGAAGAGACCTCCGCAAAAAAAGCTACGGAGAAAATAAAGATCGAATCTTTAGATTCTGGCGAAGCGGAGAAACCTAAATCAGCTATCAAATTAAAGGGCGGCGGCGATAAAAAAGCGAGCGTCGTCGTTGAAGACCCTGAAAATTTAAGCGTCGGTAAAAAAGAGTCGAACAAGATTACGATAATATTCAAAGACTCCGACAAACCTTCCACCGGAAAAGAGACCAAATCAAAAACTAAGGAAGAGAGTCCGAGCAAAACTTCTGAAGACGAAACCAAATCTGAAAAAACTTCGGCTAAAAAAGAAAAACCCGCCAAAGCTATTCCCAAGTATGTTCCCGAGCCTCCGACTCGTTCCGAGATTAAAGTCATACGCAAATCTACAAACGAAGAAGGCTATAAAAGGACAGACGACATAGGCGGCTACGATGATAAGCCCAAAGGCAAACATGACAATAAAATTTCCTATTACTTTGGGGAAGAGGAACAACGGAAAATCGGCAAAAAAAGGGATAGCAAGTGGGATAATAACCCTAACGACGAAGATTATTTAATCAAAGACAGGCATAAAAAGAAAAAGGACATAGCCAAAGAAAAACATACTTTCAACCCGAGACGTAAAGATATTACCATCGGGGAGAGGGTCTTGCTTTCCGAATTAGCGAGCATGACCGGCGTTAAAGCCAACGAATTGATTCGCTCGTTGATGAATTTGGACGTGATGGCGACCATTAATAGTTTTATCGATAGCGAAACGGCTCAAATCGCGCTGACCGATTTTGGTATTGAGGTCAAAGTCGAAAAGAAAAAACAAGCCGAAGACGTCTTTATTTCGGACTCCGAAAGCTTCCCCGAAACAATGGAAACGCGTCCGCCGGTGGTTACCGTGATGGGGCACGTCGACCATGGTAAAACTTCTTTGTTGGACAAAATACGTTCCGCTAGCGTCGCGAAAGGCGAGGCGGGCGGGATTACGCAGCACATCGCCGCTTATCATGTGGAAACCAGCCACGGCATGATTACATTTTTAGACACCCCGGGTCACGAAGCCTTTACCGCAATGAGAGCGCGGTGCGCGAACGCGACGGATATCGTTATCTTGGTCGTAGCTGCCGACGATGGTCCAATGCCGCAAAAAATCGAGGAGATCAATCACGACAAAGCCGCCAACGTACCAATCATAGTCGCTGTTAATAAGTGCGACAAACCGGACGCCAATCCTGAAAAATCGATGCAGATGCTGATGGAGCATGGACTCGTCGCCGAAGAATATGGCGGGGATTGCTCGATGGTTAGGGTTTCGGCTCACACAGGCAACGGGATTAGCGAACTGTTGGAGATTGTACAGTTACAGGCGGAAACCATGGAACTTAAGGCGAACGTGGCGAGACCTTCCGAAGGCGTCGTGATTGAATCCGAAGTTGCAAAAGGTCGCGGCAACATTGTTACCGTTCTTGTTCAGCAGGGTATTTTAAAGCACGGAGATTTTATTGTTATCGGTTCGGAATACGGTAGAATCCGCTCGATGATCGACGATCGAGGCAAAACCGTTAAAAAAGTCATGCCCGGTTTGCCGGTTGCCTTATTAGGTTTGAACGGTCTTCCGTCCTCCGGAGAAATGTTCAATATCGTTCCGGATGAAAAAATCGCACGGCAAATTGCGGAACAACGCAAGCTGAAAATCAAGGAAAAAGAAGTCGAAAAACGCCAAAAAATCTCAATCGAGAATATCTTCAAAGATATGGGCAAGCAGGCGCAAGTATTGAACTTAATCGTTAAAGGAGACGTCATCGGCTCCGTCGAAGCAATCGTTGACGCGCTTGGCAGACAAGGCAACGAAAAAATCGTCGTGAACGTCTTGCATAGTTCCGTGGGAGCTATTTCCACTTCGGACGTCGCGTTAGCCGCCGCCTCCAAAGCGATTATTATCGGCTTTAACGTCCGTCCGGACTCTAACGCCAAAAACCTCGCGCAAGAAGAAGACCTAGAAATCAGACTTTACAGCGTTATCTATGACTTGATCGAAGATATCCGCAAAGCCTTGCAAGGTATGTTGGATCCGATCGTTCGCGAAGAATACTTGGGTAAAGCGGAAGTTTTGGAAATCTTCAATATCCCCAAAGTTGGCGTGGTTGCGGGCTGTAAAGTTACCGAAGGCAAAGTAACTCGGGAAGCGTATGTTAGGGTTATCAGAGATAACATTGTGATTCACGAAGGCAAGCTCGCTTCTTTGAAGCGCTTTACGGATAACGTCAAAGAAGTTATGGAAGGCTTTGAGTGCGGTTTGGGGATTGAAAGTTATAAATCCATCCAGGCAAAGGATAACCTCGAATTTTTCAATAAGACGCTCGAAGAATCTGTGCTTTAAAATCATGAACGACGTCGCCATCAGAAAAAAAAAAGAGCTATTAAGAGTTAAACTTTCAGAAATTCTGAGAAAGCATATCGACAATCCCCGCTTAAGTTCGATTTCCATCACCCGTCTCGAAGTGGATAAAGGTTTGGAGAGCATGAAAGTTTTCTTCACCTCCTTTTTATCTCAAATCCCCCCATCTCATTTAGAGAACGAACTTAACAACATTTCCAAACTCATTCGTTTTAAGCTGTCCAAGTCTTTAAATACGAGGTCTACGCCGGCTTTGCGCTTCATCTACGACAAGAATTTGGATAATATTGCCAAGATTGACGAGATCATTAAAAAAATTCATAGCGAACCTGAAAACTAGAAGTCTATTCCTACTTTCGATAATAAAATATTATGAAGTTAATCGCCGAATATCGAACTTTTAATATTCTGCGCATGGCAAAAAATTCGGCGGTTTGTCATAAAATCAAGTCCATCCCGTGAAAGGTCGATCAACAAAATTTTTACTTCGCTTTTCCGCTATAGAAAATCCCTTTAAGTTTTTGTTTGCTTGTGCATAATTGCAAATTAATTAACGTTAATCCTTTGCCGAGCAAACTAAAACTGAAGATTCTCTTAATATTTTTCGGAGAAATCACGCGGTATTTCTTTCGCGCTTCATAGATTCATGAAAAAAAAAATAGACCTACTAGAGTTTGTTAGTTTTGGGTTAAATGATAACCTTGAAGTTTCTCTCAAGAAGAGCATCGAAGAATACTTTGAAGCGAAAAACAAATCCAAACCGGAGTACAGCGAAAGAATCATCTTCCATCCATGTGATCATAAGCTGTCATTAAGAGAGCAGATCATTAAAAAAAGCCTCGCTCCTTTTCTGCTTTTTGGGGTCAGCGCTTCGCAAATTAACTTCCCTCAAAAGCCCGATCCCGCGAATAACTTCATTGTTCATTTCTTAAGATTACAACAAGAAAGCCTGCTCGAAAATAAATTCTCGATTTTAGTTTGCGACCTCAAGATATTGCTCAAATATCTTTTCAGGTTTGCGAATTCCCTAAAGTTAAAGTTGCACAGTAACGAAGATTTAATAACGCTTGAAAACGAAAGCCATCTCAAATCGGCTTTAAGCGCGGAATTCTTAACCAAAATCGAATTTATCAGTTTTAACGACCTGATTTTTCGAGGCTTAATCCATTATGACGAAGATAAAAAATCTATCTTCACGCCGACCCTGACCAACTCGTTAAATAATTTATCGAAATTCAACGAAACTTTATCGCTTAAGTTTCAACAGACGATGCTCAAAGAAATCGAGCATTTTGCGCTGAATAGTCATGTGCTAGTTGTCCTCCCCAAATCCATCGGTTCCACGCTTGCCACGCAGCTTAAAATCGAAGGCGTCGCCCAAGTCAGCATTTATGAGACGGCAAAAGAAGCCCTGCAAGACATTTCATCAAAGTGCTCCGACGCCATTATTAACTTAATGGAGAATTCAAATTGGGTGCTGCTGCAAAAAATTCCCGAGGAATTTAAGCAAACGATCATCCTTTTTTGCTCGAAAAAATATAGCTTCGCCAAACTCAAAAAATCGTTGCAAGGCTTCTTGAGGCTGAAAGAAAAATTGACGATTAATGAGTTTGCGGTGATTTATGATTGTTTTCCCGACTCGATCAAGCAGATTCTGTTCAACAAGTTTTTCAAGAATAAAGAGAAAATAGCTAAGTTGGACGTCAATCAGTCGATTCGCAAAAAGATACTTACGCTGATGACCGAAAAGAAAGTATCTTTTGACGCCATGTTGGAAAAACTCATCAAAGATAAAAAAGAGGTTTTCTACGACGGTCTTCAACATGCGCTTATCGCTTACTTTGCCGTTTTTAAGCCTCAAGAGTTTAGCGTTCGCTGGCAACGCTATATTTACGGCGATATGCCCGATGTATCTTCGCTTAATCCCGACTCTCCCGACTTCTTCCGGAAATTCGTCGATCTGATTGAATTTATTAAAAAATCGATCAGCCAAGGCATTATTCCCGAACTCAATGCTTTTAGGAATTCGCCCGAACTCGAAACCTGCCTCAAGGAATTTTATAAAAGAGATTTTATGCTCTTTTATTTATTGCTCAAAAACCCCGCCAAGAATTTAATCTGGAATAATATTACGCCGGAATTAAAAATGGACTTTTATCCATTGCTCGACGCGGATGAAACGAAAGAGGTTTTTGTCAACAACTTCCAAGAGGTCGTGCTGACGATTTACGAAAGTAATGAGGAGTTTTACAAACTCATCGTCGAGCAAGAAATGTTAAAGTTGTCAGCGGTCTTGAATTATCACGTGTCAAAACATCTTGGAGCTGCCTTTTCCTCCGAAGAAGACGCCGTCTTCAAAGACATATTTTTACCGGAAAATCGACAAAGCTTGCTCGCCAATTTTTCGCTGCTGCTCAATGACTCTAACTTTAGCGGGGAATTAACTCGATATGTCATCGATAGACACGCGAAGATTTTGTTCAACTATTCTTTTATCGTTTGCCACAGTCAAGATAAAGACTACCTACACCGCAACCCGCTTTTAAAGGACCTCCACTTTTTACACCTTGACGACGAGTTCGATCCAAACTTTTTGGAAGCCGTCAACGAGAAAAAAGAAGAGATAACCGAACAAGGGCAACTGCTCTACGAGATGGAGCAATTGTTAGAGAATAAATACGACAAGCTGAAAGAAGCGAACTTCATGTCCGACGCGGAAAAATACCTAGCTCTTAAAAATCAAAGTTTCCTTAAGCTGGGCGTCATGCTGATGAGAAACAATAATCTCGACGGCAAATCCATCGATTATTTTGATCGGTACGAAGTTCAAGAAAACCTCGAAGATTCCTTCCAGCAGGATAATCAAAAAATGGTGGTTTCGATCAAAAAAATAAACGCCCAAATTGAATTAACAAAATTAAAAATCAAGGAGATCGACGCGGAAATAGACGCGGTAAAACTGGAGGTTTACAAGTGCGATGAATTTAAAAAAGAACTGCAAAAAAGAGGCGCCGAATTTATCGAAAGTTACAAAAAACTCGAAGAGCAAAAAAACGCCTTCTCAAAAAGCAAAACTTCCTTGTTTTTAGAAACGGCAAAAATCATTAATAGCGCAATTTCCAAAAACCTTGATCTAATCAAATCGCTTAAACCCTTAAAAGCCGTTGACCCCAAACAACTTGCCGAACAAAGGGAGCTCTTTAACTTGCCCCAGCGCGAGCTCATTCTCATTTTATCTTTGCGCGGCGTCATCACCAGCGAGAACGCTTTATTTTTGCGTTTGGTCTCGACGATTTTGGGGAAAGAAGATTTAAAAGGCAGCTTTCTTTTTCCGATGCTGCCGGACAAGGTAACCGACGCGGCGAGCTTTGTGATTGCGGATAGCCAATGTGCGGACAAACTTAGCAAGGTCGCTAAAGAAAAAATATTTGTAGTTGAATTGGGTGAAATCATTAAAAATTTGAACTCCTACGAAGAGATTAAAACAAGACTGAAGCAGGAGTTGCCTAATTCCGAAAAACGTCGAGAACTGATTAAAAATAAAAGACAGGAAATCAACGAGCGCGCTAATCTTGCCAAGGCGAAAATCGCGCGTTTGCAAAAGGCTCAGAATCAATGCCTTGCCAAACAGAACTCGTTGCTCAATATGTTGAAAAAGGGCAGTAGACTCCACTCAAAGTTGAGCCAAAGCAAAGAAGCCGTTTTTAATACACAGAAAATAGTCGACGAGAAATTCAAGAGTTACAAAAATTTGCTCCAAGATATTATCAATGAGCAAAACGAAAAAGGCGAAGAAAACGAGAAGAGAATACAAAAATATTTAAATTCACTTTCCAACGAGGTGTTGCAGGTGCATCAAAGCAGCGAAGTTTTGAATTACCTCGCTAACTTTATCGACTTTGCCGCCGGCATCGCAGCCAAAATCAGGAAAAAACTAATCCTTGGCGTGATTGAAAAAAGAGCTTTCTCGCATAGCGAAAAACGCCCTTTGCCGCCGATCTATTTTATTGAAGAGCAAGCAAGCTATTTGGCGAGAAGTTTTTCGGCTTGCATTTCCGAAATTATGCTCAAAGTTCTTGAAATTAAAACCATATCGGTAACCAGAAATAATTGGGAGCCGGCAAATATTGATCCTGAGTTTAAAAATTTGGGTTTGAGCGCGGAAAGAAGCCTTTATTTTTTGATCTTAGATGATCAAGCCAATCAATTGGGCAACGTTTTCAACCTTGTGCAAAAGATTAAAAGCCTTTCGCCGACAAGCTTCATTTTTCTTTTTACGCCGCACAAAACGGTTTACAACCTCGAAGCCGATAACGAAAAATATCGCAAACTCATCCAAAACGTTTACCGCTTGAATCAAGAAACCTACCTAATCAATACCGAGCCGGATTTCAGAAGAAACTCCAGATTCGTCAACAGCACCTTATTTTCAGGGCTGCGCTACCAAACTCAAGAAGCGCAAATGGAAGAAGAGGACGACTAAATACCCTCAAATACGCGGGGCTCCATGTCCGTGAATTCCTAATGACGCGGCTTTCGCGTAATCACTCTGATTGTTCACCGTATAACAATAAACCTTAAGATTACTTTCTTTTGTGAAGTCGATCTTAGAATTGTCCGCGTGGAGAATATTCAGGTGCAAAGAATAAGCGGAACCAACGAGCGCTAACTTTTGCTTGATTTGATCGAGATTATCCTCATCTACCAAACAGCCTAACTTGATTTTAGGATTGAGCCGGGAAACCCTTGCCAATATTCTAGGCTCAAAAGAACTCACCAAAGCGTCCTCCACCAAACCATGCTGATTCAATAAGGCGCATACTTGATTTTCAATCGACCTTTCGTTGGGTTCGACTTCGTAAACTTCGGGCTTAATCTCGATATTAAATTTCAGCTTGCCTTTAAATTTGATCAAAACTTCGTCTAACGTGGGGATTCTTCCCATATGCGTCAACTTAAGAAGTGTTGATAGTGTGCATGGATATTGTCGGCGGGTTTTCAGCGGTTAATTTTCTCTTTCTTGGCCTCTCGGCTAAACTCAGACTTATAACACCCCATGCTCTTGCGCTGTAATCGGCGGAAATATTAGGATAAAGAGCCATCAAAATAATATTTTTTACAAAAACGCATTCGCGCCATCTGCTTTTATTTGCTCCTTTGTTCTCATCCGATTTTGTACCCCCAAGGGGAAAAAAGGCGACCCTCTTCCAAGATCGCCTCAAGCAATAGGCACAACAGCATTTTTCCGTGAATCCATGCCCGAGCGGTTTCCTCATTGTTTTTTGGCAACTGGTTTAACCCCATTATGCTCTTGAGCCTTTTAAAAGCTAACTCGACCTGCCAACGGTACCTGTAAGCCTCCATAACGGTTTTTGCGGGATGTTTTTCAACGTCCGTCAGCGATGTGCCTAAGATCAAAAATTCATTCATAAACAAAGCCTCCGGGGTTGTTTTCTTTTGTTTTTTTGAGTTTTTCCGTTTCAATCTCCGGTTCGCCTCCAGTATCTGTTCCGGGCTTTTTCGCAAGACGCAAAGTCTCAGCTTAGCCAACAGCGATTCTTCGCGCGTAAAACATGTAAGATCAAGTATTTCGCCGTACTTCAAAGTTTTGAGTTTGTCGGAAAGCTTAATCGTCCGATCTTCCGAGTCGTAAATAAGGAAAGATCGGTTTTTTATTCTGAATATAAATTCTCCGCCTCCGTTTCTTATATGCGAAATACTTTTTAATGTTCCGTAAGCTCTGTCTCCAACAAAAAGATCTCCTTAGGATACCGTAAAATTAAAATTAAGAGCCGTCTTTCCTCTTTCGGTTCTTTTGAATATCTTCATTTCCACGCAATTTAAACTTTCCGGCATAAAAGCGTAGTGAACATACCATTCCGAACCTCTTTGCCCGGGTTCTTTAATCACGGTGGCGTCTACGCATTTTACCCGATAACTCACCCCTAAACTTTCGGCGGGAACGGGTATTTTTTTGCGCAACATGCCTACCGCCATCAAGCGCAACATCTCGGAGGAGGTCTTAAGTTTTTTGTGTATAGCCGAATCGGAAACCTCGAGAAGACCTCCCGCCTTTGCAAGGCCTGAAACGTGAGACGGTCGGGTTTTGCCAGACATTTTTTTAAGAAGGACTTTCTTCAAAGTCGTTAGGGGTTTGGTACTCACAATGTTTGTTGATTCTGTATGAGTAGTAGTCATTCATCATGAAATCATTAATATCAACACGAGCTTGTTCTCGGCTTTTGTAAATTGTCTTTTTTATCCATTCCTTCTTCAAAATAGAAAAAAAAATCTCCGCTAAAGCGTTATCGTAACAATTCCCTTTGCCTCTCATGGATATATGAATCCCATAGCTTTTCAGCAGATCTAAATTCAAATTACTCTTGTAAGTCGAACCTTGATCCGAATGATGAACCAACCCATTCGGTTGGCGGTAGTTCAACGCTTGCTTCAGCGCTTGATAAACCAAATATTGATCATTCTTCTTGGAAGTCTGATAGTAATCATAACAAGAGCGATTAATACCAAATAAATCACATAACTTTTTAGTCTTATAGCTTGTTGAAAGCTTTGCTATTGCGAAATAGCCTTGTTGTTTGCTTGAACAAAGAAGGCGGTTGCCTTTTTTAAGATTTCATTGTCCTCCTTTAAACTAAAATTTTCCTTTCTTAGTTTCTTTAATTCTTTTTGAAGGGTTTCTATAGTTTGCTCTGCTGGCGTCGGATTATTCCGTTTGCGGTCTTCGCAAACCCATTTGGAAACTAAGCTAGCGCTAAGTCCATATTGTTTTTGCGATTTTAGCTTGAGAATAACCATCTTGAATTACAAATTCAGCGATTTGTTCTTTAAATTCGTTGGGATATTTCTTCATCTAAATTCTCCTGATTGTTTAGGTTGTTTTTTATCCTAACGAAAAATCCCTCTCTAAAAACCTGTCCTAAAAAAACCCGACCACTGAAAACAAACATGTGAGTTCCAACCTTAACGGAAAACAGGTTTCATGGAGTAAGGTATAAATGACCCCTGACTATCGGAAAATCTTACGGGCGAGAAATAATACCAAACCAAGAAATTATAATTGCCAAAATGCCAGAAAAACCACTACGGTTGAGGGGTACAACCTCAATGCTAAGGACACTATTTGGCGAGATTGAGCGAAGAGGTAAATGATACAGTAAATCAAGGTGAGCTTGAAGGAATGTTCTGTTCTTTTGTTATGGCCAAACGACAAAAAACAATCATTATATCTTAATGTAAGAATACTGAAAATTAATGTCGATTATACAAAATCATAATTCGTGCCCTGATAATCATGCCACATAATTACAATTCGTGAAAGCTCGGAGGGTTAGGGGAGGGGGGGGGGGGGGGGGGGGGGGGGTACGGAGTGGGAAAGATTATTGTTTGCTCAGTTCAAATTACACAAATGAAAGCGATAATCTTAGCGGGCAGTTGAGCAACAAACTCAAACCATTCTCGGAAACGCGCCCCAAATCCATGATCCACATTGCCGGCAGTTGCATACTTGAAACGGCGATTCGGCAGCTATCCTCCGTCGGCGTCAAAGGAATCTAATCATTGTCACGTTAACACCACAAAAGCTGACTCGCGATTTTTTTAAGACCTGAGAAAAATTCGGCGTCAAAATTACCTACGCGGAGCAAAAGTCGCTCAAAGGCATGGTACGCCGTTTCGATTTCTGCAACCGTACCCAATTCGCGAACCTTTGCATGATGGTATACGGCGATATTATTACCGACCGCCGCGCACTACAGGCGTATCTTGAATGAAATTTGAACTCGACAAAACGCGCAGTCTTGCGGCGATCACCCACCCTGAAATCGAGTAATTTGATGCTTGCAGCGTTATACAATCACGAAATGAAAATCACCAAGCTGCTCGAAAAAACCAGAGTCCAGAAAAGTCAGAATTATGTGCTGGCGGGATGTCTAATATTTAACCCTGATATTTTCGCTCTTTCCCCTCTTTTTTCTCCCGACTCCCCGCCGCCGAAACCACTCAGGTCAACGACATGGTGAAAACTCTTCATAGTTTCATTGAAAACGGCGAACTTTATTCTTCTATTTGGGAAGAAAACTGGCTGGACATCGAATACCCGTGGCATATTTTGGACGCCAATCGCTTCATGATGCGAAATTATTCGAAGGTCAAAATACCCAATTCTTGCCGAATCGCCCAAAACGTTATCTTGGAAAACGGCGTCAAACTGGGCGAGCGCGGTACGAAATTTGCGCCCGGTCGCGTCATCACACGCCCTTTGTTATATATCGGCGACGAGGCTCTCTCGGGCAACAACTGCCTGATTCGAGACCATAGTTCGATTGGTAATAATTCAACCATCGGCTTTGGCACTGAAATCAAAAATTCGGTTATTTTCGACAAGGTTAGTATCGGCAGATTGTCTTTCATCGGGGATAGCGTAATTGGCGAAGGCGTGGAAATCGGCTCGGGCACGTATGGACCGTATTCACCCATTATTCCGACACCGCAAAAATCGTTTTTTGTATTTTTTTTTTTTTTTTTATCGGGGCGGGCGAGGATGATATCCTACTGAATACTCGAAAAAACTCGGGCGCTCTTCATCGGCGATCAATCAAAAATAGGCTCCAACCGCTATATTGCTCCGGCGGAATCCATTTCGCCCCACAAGGTCATCTCGGATAATATCAACTATAATGTCAGAGGAGGGAACAGCTTATGTGCGGAATAACCGCCATCGCTTCGCATAAGGACGTCGCAAAATCTCTGCTAAACTCTTTGCTCAAACTCGAATATCGCGGCTATGATTCCTGCGGCATGATGATTTACGACGGCGACGAGTGCCGTGTCAAAAAAAACGTCGGGGATATTACGGGCGTAAACGAGACGGAGAATTTTTTGGAACTCAAAGGCGATATCGGCATAGCGCACACTCGCTGGGCGACCCATGGTGGAGTCACCAAGAGCAACTCCCACCCGCACGTTTCGAACGACGGCAATTTTGCCATCGTCCACAATGGTATCATTTCCAATTACATTGAATTGCGCCAAAAACTTAAGCAAAAAGGTTTTCAGTTCCACTCCGAAACCGACACCGAAGTAATTGTAAACTTGATGCAAGATTACAAAGATACGCATCCCGAAGCCACAGCAGAAGAAGTATTTATCGCGTCCGCCAAAATGTTGGTCGGACATTATGCGTTGGCAATGTTTTCTAAACACGATCCCGGAAGAGTTTACGCAGGTAGAGAAGATTCCCCGCTTGTTTTGGGGATTGGCGAAGGTACCAATATCGTCGCTTCGGATATTAACGCGGTGATGGAAGTCAATAAAGAAATCGTGCTGCTTAACGACGGCGAATATTGCTTGCTCAGCAGTGATGAGGTCATTATTAAAAAAATCAGCGACGGCGAAAAAATCGAAAAAGAGCCGCTAAAAGAAAGTTGGGATGCGGATAAAGCCAACAAAGGTCGGTTCAGCCATTTCATGCTCAAGGAGATTTTTGATCAGCCCATGACCATCGATAATGTGATGGGAATTTCCAGAGATAAATTGCTTCCGATTGCGGAGAATTTCAAAAATTCAGAAAACTCTTATTTTGTCGGCGTTGGAACGACTTATTACGTGGCTTTGGCGGGTTCCTATATTTTCTCAAAATACCTGAACAATTATTTTCCGGCGGTTTCTTCAGACGAATTCAATCGGCTTGTTTTTACAAATCCAAACGTTCATGCGCTTTTTATGTCGCAAAGCGGAGAAACTTACGACACGCGCATGGCGGTGAAGCACGCCAAAAAAGGCGGCGCAAAGACTTCCGCCATCGTCAACGTCGTTGGCTCTTCGATTAGTCAAGACGTGGATAACTGCGTTTATCAGCAGTCTGGACCGGAAATCTCGGTGGTCTCCACCAAAGCGGCATTGGCGCAAATGCTGATTATCTATCGCCTCGCTTTGCTGGCGTCGGAACTCGAAGGAATAAAGTCCGCTGATGAAGTCGGCAAACTTGAAAAAGATATTCAGAGCTTCTCTTCGCTGATTAACAAAGAATTGAACGAAAAATCCGGCTTGATCCGACAAATCGCCAAAAAAACGTCAAAATACAAAAGTTGGCTATTTATCGGAAAAAACATCTACTATCCTATTGCCATGGAAGCCTCGCTGAAAATGAAAGAGGTGACCTATTTGCACGCGGAAGGCATACCGGCGGGTTTCTTGAAACACGGAACTTTGGCGATGGTGGATGAAAATCTGCTGAGCTTTTTCTTCATGCCTTCGCCAAAAGACGAAGCCTTGTACAAAGAAAGTTTGTTCACCATGGAAGAGGTTAAGGCTAGAAAAGGAACCGTTATTTGTTTTGCCGACCAAAGCAAAATCGAAAATCCCGAATTATTCGACATTCTCATCCCACTTCCGGAAATTACTCCCGAACTATGCCCGTTTTACGAGCTAATTATGGCTCAACTCCTTTCCTATTATACTGCCCTACATTTGGGTCGGAATATCGATAAACCCCGTAATTTAGCAAAATCGGTTACAGTTGCTTGACTTCCCACTCAATAAGGAACTTTACGCCTTTGATTTAGACGATACGCTCATTCCAACGAAAGCCGCTTATCGAAATGCGATCTGCCAAGCGCTCGCTCAAATATCGGACTCGATTCCGCAATACGACGTCGATAAAGACCTTGAGCTAATTCTAACGCTTTGCAATCAGTTTGGCTCCGGCAATGTCCGCCAATATTTTTTGCATTACGCAACTCTTCGAATTTCCAATAACGCAAAAAATAATGAAAAACTTTTTAAGAAGTTTAACAAAATTTATGAAGAGAAATATTGGGAGAAATTAACCGTTTACGATGGCGCCATCGAGGTTTTGCAGCGTTTGTTAAATGATGGCAAAAAAATTTGCCTTGTTTCCAATACTTCAAATGCCGCCTTTCAACGCGAGAAGATTAAACGCGCGGGCTTGGAAACTTTTTTTGATTTGGATAACGCTTACCTTTCCGCCGAGTTTCCCGCGGATTTTGCCAAACAATCTCCCCAAATGTTGACGGTTGCCTGCCAGACAGCCCAAACCGCTCCCAAGCGTTCGGCTTTTGCGGGCAATATTTTGTCGGATATTATCGCAGCAAAGTTGGCGGGGTTTTATTCGCTTTATTTTAACGCGGATAGAAAATCGCAAGAAGTTTTTCCTGACGTCTTGCAACCTGACTTTGAATTTAACTCTTGGCGAGAACTGAATCTTAAATAACCAACAAACGCTTTCATGACAGGCGTATGAACCAGAATATTTTGCAAAATACAGTTCTGTAGAATCTTACTCGAAATTTTGCGGGGATTCGCTTTTTAAGGTTTTAAGTTGGGCTTCGAGCCATTGTTCGTCGCGGTCTTTTTGCGCTGTTTCGATATTCAAAGTTTTAGTGATCGAAGCCGGAGAGTCGCCTAGTGTTTAGTTTGTTTATTAAGCGAATTAATATTGTATGTCCAATAGAATGGTTTTTGGGATTTTTCATTGTACGTTTTTATGTACTTCATCAATGTTTCAAGAAGATGTTTTTTACTCTTCCATACTCCGTTTTTCAGTACCTGCCTTGTCATTATCGAAAAGAATATCTCGACTTGATTAAGCCATGAGGCATAAGTAGGCGTGTAATGTATATGCATTCTGCGCCGCGAGGCAATCCAAGCCTTGACGTCTTTTTGTTTATGAACAGAGTGATTATCAGCAATTATATGCAACTGTTTATTAGGGTATTTGCGATAAATCTTCTTTAAAAATTTAATAAAATTTTCCGCTGTATTTCTATCGATACTTGAAGCCGGAACTTCTCCGCTCGCGGTTTCTAAAGCGGTTCAAGATTGATTGTTCCGTGCCTAAAATATGTTGCCGTTTGTCGTTCGGGCTTGGCGAAAATTCCGGGAAGCACAGGCTATGATCTTTCAAGCGCTTGAATTTGAGTCTTTTCATCCACGCAAATAACCAAAGCGTTATCAGGCGGACTCATATAAAAACCAATAATGTTTGTCGCTTTTTCTTTAAATTCCGGATCGGGGCTTTTTCCACGCCAATTAATCGGTTTGATGAGGTTTGAGTTGGTTTTCTTTCAAAGCCTTCCAAACCGAGTGCGTCGATACTCCGGTAATTTTTGACGTTTCTCTAATCGTCGTTCTTTTTCTCCCATCCCCGGGAGAACTGCAAACTACAGATATAATTTCAGCTTTCTTTTCAGGGGAATGATTTTTTCGGTTTCCGGGTCTTTGCAAATCTCTAAGCCCCCTCGAGCCCTTTTTCTATCCAGCGATTTTTCTACTTATGCAACGTGGACGACGATATTACAAGTTTAGCTAAAACACTACTTGGGTTATCCCCGTTAGCAAGATCAAGAAAAATTTGCGCTCTTAGCTTCATACGGCTTTCGGCGGTATGTGAGGTAGTAAATCTTTTTAGAGTCAACGCTTCCGATTCAGAAACAACGATAGGTAATGATTTTCGCATAAGGCATAAATGAATAATTAAAATGCCTCACAATAATTAAATTCGCTTATTTTGAAAACAATACACTAGTCTAGGTTGCATAACGACCAAGCTCACCGGCGGCAATGGAGCGCAGCGGAATTGCCGCCGGTGCAGCGCCTTGTTATGCCTGCTGTTCATCCCAAGGCTGCTCTCTTGTAATGAAGAACACCATCGGTTTCACATTCGAATACCATACCCGCATGCTCGGCAATTCGGGCTGACGCCATATTTCCGGTTTTCACTTCCGCTCTTATTGGCTCCGAGATTTCGTTTGCCAAAACAGCAACCATCCGTTTTGCCACTCCTCGCCCTCTTGCTTTCGGGGATACCGTCCATGACAGCTCCCATACACCATCTGCAAAATCCGCTCGAACAGTGCCTACAGGGTCACCATTTTCTTCAGCGACGTATAGCCTACGGTCGGGGTTGCCAAGCGTCCTCGATAGCCATGAAATGTGATCATCCCTCTGGACTTCATCGGTTTTGTGGCTGGCTTTTCTTGTCATTGGATCATTGCGCCATTCCAACAGTATGTCAGCATCTTCTATGGTGGCTGGTCTTAGTATGATTGTCTCGTTCATGCACTTTCCTTCTTGAGGCATAACGTTCGAGCTAAGCTGCCCGCGAAGGCTCGCTTGGTATGCCAGGATCAGAGGAAGAATAGCTTGGCGACGAACGAGACTTTCGGCCGGCCAAAGCTGTTCGCGCTCGTAGTACTCCTCGAATGCTGGAGTGCCCACTGGAATGACCACCCAGGGCTGCTTACTGGCAGTAAAGATGTGAACGTCGGGAGGCAGCAGGTCCGGGTTGTCCAGTGTCCCCACCCGTACGAAGCTAGTAACAGGGCCTGAGCCTGCGTAGTGGCTCCAGACTGCCACTCGGCAGCTTGGACAGCGGGCGATCTTCTGTCCTAAGCCGCTGTCGGACGGGGTATGGACGATCTCAGGTTCAACTCCGAGATTCTGAACGCGGTCAGATTCGATCATTGCGTTGAGCGCGAACGATGATCCGCTCTCGCGCTGACAACAGCGGCAGTGGCAACAGTGAACGAAAAGCGGCGATGTCGTGATCCGGTACCGGACAGTACGGCAGTCGCAACCGCCTTCGAGTGGGTAGCTAACGGTGGCGCGCATGAGTTTTGGATGTGATGCCTAACGCTAGTTTCAGTGGTGTTTTGCGTAGCGCAGCGGAGAAAAACATACACTGCAAACTCTTGTTATGCTATTTATCTACTTTTAGAATTGTTCCTAAATCAAGGGTTTTCACATGGTATTTACCCTCGTAGTCTTGGAGTTTGGATAGAGAGTTTCTTGCCATTAAAAGTCCCATACTTGGGTCTTGTTGAATATAAAAAATGTCTCCTGAACTAGCACTAATGTTTATTTCAGTCCAATTTTCTGCTTTTGATAGAATTTGATGAACTCCAGGCAATACGTTGAAATAAATGTATTGCGATCCTTTTGTATATCCCATTTCTGATGATGGCTCTTTGTCGTCCACAAAAACGTTAAACCGTATTAAGGCGCCAACACTTGATGGTCGAACAATGTAAACAATTGCTTTGCCCTCCTCTGGCATCTTAGGCAATGTGAAATCTGCTGTTTGTGCTTTCATTACTTCCGGTGAAGGTAATGTTGCACAACCAGCAAGAAGTGCTACTATTGATACAATAATTAAATTCTTTAAACTCTTCATTTTTTCTCTCCTTATTAGATTGAATTGGGTTTATACAGCATAACGTGCGAATTCAGCGGCGCGATAGCGTCCGCTGGAGTGCTTTGTTAGGCGATTAATAAAAGAATGGGGATGATTTTCACCATCCCTTAGGTTTATTTACTTGCCTTCTGAAGGTTTGGCGTTTCCACGCCCACTTCCAGAACGGTTACCTGTTTTGGCAGGCCAGTTACCGCCAGGTCTTGAAGGTGTGGCAGGTCCTCTGCCTCCTCTTTGTCCACCGCTTCCGCCTTTTCCTCCTCCAGAATTACCAGATTTAGACATTTTTTACTCCATTAAGGTGCACAGATGATAAAAAGCTAGACGGTCGCTGTACGTTCAACCGCCTAACGTGCGAATTCAGCGGACGGCAAAAAGCGCAGCTATTTGACGGTCCGCTGGAATGACTTGTTAGCCATCAGTTCATTGGTTGGCGGATGACTGTTTTCCATTTGGCTGGATCCGCGCGACGAACATCGCTCAAGTATATTTCGTGGTGCTTTCCAGCGAGCGTAGACCTTACACCAATGAATTCGTGGACTCGCGCCGAATCGTGGGGACTTCCTCGGAAAAAGGACCGATATGGAGCACCTGAGCGCATAGACCTTCGGTGAAGTTCTCCAATCTGAGCTTCTCGACAGCGGGAAGTGCTTTCTTTCGCTTCACTTCTTCGATGGCCATCTGAATCACGGCTGCTTCTACAAAGTGCGGCTGCATGATCATCATCGTCCATTTCCACTTCGACTTGTCATTGGTGATGAAGGTGGACATGTCGTCCGCCCACCAAAGCCCCTCAAGGGGCATGACCGAATAGTCGATCGCCTGTGTGCCCTTTTTTAGCATGAACTTTGCCGTATAGGAAACGGAGAACAAGGCCTCTACGGCTTGAGCATATGCTTGCGATGAGTTCGGATCACCCTCACCGTCAATCATAAGAAATTGGAAGGAGGGAACATCAACTTGAACGACCTCTTTCGCTGATGGTTGGTAGAGGTGCCTCAACTCCCTCTTAAGGTCTAGCTTCTGCACAGCCTCCTCCTGATGATGGCTAACGACTGAGTTAAGCCGCCCTGTGGCGGGACGGCGGACATGTGCAAGCGTAGCGCAAAGCACATGGCCCACGCCACGACACGGGGTCGGCTTGAACGAATTGTTAGACCGCGCCGCCGTGAACCTACAATATGCGACGCTTGTGAAAGCGATACATGCCGTAGGCGATAGCTACAGCAGCGGTCAAAGTGGCAGGAAACAGTAAGGCGAAGTAACTGAGGTGCTTGAAAGCAACTGTACCGGCAAGACCACCACAAAAGAAACCAGAAATGACTACACAGCAAAGCCGCAACCGGCGCGTATCTACCGGCATACGGCGCAAAGCGTGCCCTAGGAAGATGCCGAGGTCCGTGAACATGCCGGACAAATGTGTAGTACGTACGACAGCACCGCTGTAGGTACTGACCATTGCGTTCTGAAGCCCGCAAGCACCAGCGGCGGCATACATGCCATAGGCGTTGTTGTGTTGAAGAAGTGGGACAGACAGGAATAGCAGTGCCGATACCAGCAGGAGTGCTACGCCATATCTGCGGCCAAGTTGCAGCGTGCTGTCTTGGATTATGAAGCCACTAAGAACACAGCCGCCCACAAACGCGAGGATGAGAGCGCCAAAATGCTGTGCGGACGGAAATTGAAGGTTGCGAATGCCTCTGCGAGCAGCGACGTATTGCCGGTTAAATGGGTAATTGCTTGATGCTCGAAGCCAAGCAGGCCGATAACATTGACGACGCCAGCGATGAATGCCAGAACCCAAGCACCAGTCCACAACCAACGGGGCAGCTTTGAGATCATTCGGCCTGCACGATGTTCATGAGCGGTCTAACACCGTGATCAGCTGTGTTGCCCAGACAACGGTAAAACAAAGACCATTCTTCCAACGATCTTTGTCTGAAGACCTCCAAAATCTGATAGTACCAATCCTCGTTTTTGTTGTAGGAAATATCGTAGTTTAAGGTATAGCCCTGCGATTGAAGGGTGGATTGGGTTCTGCCTATCAATGCATTCAAAGAGTCTTTGGCATCTTTTTCATCATTGGACATGCCATTGCTGAAATAGATGGCAAGTTTCCTTTCTGAAACAGAACAATTGTCAGCAAAAGCATTTGAGACAGATAAAACCGATAGAAATATTAGAATTAACTTTTTCATAGTGCCTCCTAATTTTCTAATTTGTCTGGATCAAAGCCGCATTGGGCTTTGCGTTCATTAGGCAAAGGAACGCTGAATGTCATTCCTCCCAAGTGAGAATCTGCTTTAATCCATGCCCTGATACGTTCTTCTGTATTGAGCATTTCTGCCTTAAGTTTTTTAGTTTTTGGTATGCACCTTCAGGATCTATATACCACGTACAATCAATTGATTTCCCTCGTTTTTCGACGGCTTCCAAGACTTTATCTTTATCATCCGCATTCAGAATAAATTCCTGATCGGCTTTTGCCTTGTCGGTCAGCACTCTTCTTATTTTTTCCGAATCCTGATATTCAATGGCGATGTAGCGCTGTATGTCGTCCCGCACGCCGTCGTTGTCCGAGTCAATGCCTTCCAACGTTATTTTCCCAGCTTCACCCGGATCGGGCGGCAGACCATCAGGAATGTTTGAGTTGCCTCCGCTTCCGCCCGCCCGAATCTCCAAAGCAACCAGTCAACAAAGAAGAAATGAACAAAACACAACAAAAATGAATCCATTTTTTCATATATACCTCCTATTTTGAGTTTAAGCCCTAATGGGTGCGAATTAAGCGGCGCCCGAGTATTTGAGGTGAGCTGGCTCATCGTAAAATGCGAGGCGCAGCCGCAAAGCGGTGTCCGCTTGAATGAGTTGTTAGGCGGCGCTTCGCCGCCGTTACAACGAATTCTTAATTCGCACCCGTTAGGGCTGGCGCGAAGCGCCAGCCCTAACGACCAAACTCAGCGGTGCGGTAGCGTCCGCTGGAGTGCTTTGTTAGGTGTTTTTATCACTAAATTTTGCTTCTTAAAACTTGTTTTTTCAAGTTTGTGTCCTCAAAATCAGTTTCTTAAGCTGGTGTCACAAAATTTGTTTCATCAAAATTAGTGCTTTTAAAATTAACACCTCGAATTTTGCTCCATCAAATTTAGCCCCCTTAAAACTTGCCCCCTTAAAACTCGCACCTTCAAAGGTAGCTGTTCCACTATGCTTCCCTCTATTGTTTTTGTCTTGAGTGCCATCACTTTTGTCTATAATCGAGATTTTGGTTTTCTTTTTCTTAGTGAAGTACATCATCACTGCTGATAAAACTCAGACACCCAGACCTGAAACAGCCATTTGTAGTTCTCTTCTAAAAAACTCAAGAATAAACATAGTGCATACACCTGAACGCCCTAAACTCAGCGGCGGCTGCAGCCGTCCGCTGAAGTACTTTGTTATAATTCATTTTTTAATCATCTTTTTAACATCTTCAACAGTATATGCAGGTTTTTTCCTATGCAACATAGCATGACAATTTGGACATACTGGTTTTAAATCTTGAATCGGGTCTACCCTGTATTCTCCCTGCCTTTCTGATATGGGTATTTCATGGTGAACATGAATAAATCCTTTTCCGTTCTTTCCGTATCTTTCTTCAAAAATGAACACACAGATGTAACATTTAGACCCGTAATGTTTTATACATTTTTTTCTGGCTTCTCGGTTTCGTTCATAGGCATTCACGATTACTCGCTTTTTGGCACCTTCATTTAAGTTATCAACTTCTTCATCTGGGTAAATTTCAATAAAATTTTCATTGATAACTCTATTTACTTCTTCCTGCAATTCAGGATTTTCAAGATATCTTGTCCGTGTTCCTACAACTTTTGAATCTAATTCTTCCGACGAATCTATTATTTCAATATTTTTAAGCCTAAGACCATGTTTAAATTTTTCATCCCTTTCAGGGTTTTCTCTGTAGCCTTCGTAAAGTGCCTCAGCCACAATAAAGTATTGTAGGAGAAATATATTGTATCGTTTTTTGTTAGTTTATCCCCTCTCAGAACGGTTTCATAAAAAAAACTATCTTCTTCTTGGGGTAAAGTTTTAAAATACTCTTTCGCTTTTTCAAGACTTTCAAAACCTCCACTTTCTATCTCTGGAAGCAATCTAAATATAAAATTCATAACTCCTCTCTTGCCGTTGACTTATAACGCCTAAACTCAGCGGCGGCTGCAGCCGTCCGCTGGGGTGCCTTGTTAGGCAATTTTCATTATTTCTATACATTTTTGTTTATGTGTCTCTTTATCAGTATTTAAATATTCATCGTAAACTTGTCTTGTTAGTTGTGCATAGTTCTCCAATCCACCTTGACCATCGCACGCTTGAAAATTTTTGATACGCATTTTTACAGAACCTGCATCATCAAAACCAAGAAATTTTGAGACAGATTCTAACGAAATCAAATTATCTTCTTCATAACGGTAAAGATAAAATATCAAAACATCATCTTCGTAAGTCCAAGTATGTGCATATTTTTTCCTTAATTCTTGTTTTTAACAACCTCTTTTGTATAGCCTTTTTCGGCAATACAACCATCAAAAATTTGTTGTTGCACTTCCTTAGCTTCTTTTAATAACCTGCTTGGGACTTTATTTGATTCTTGTAAGCATTTTCCTTTATCTATTAGCCATTGAGTTTCCTTATTTTCAGCAGAAATATTTGGATTTGAGTACTTATATGTGACTTTCGGTTGAGTAGCACAACTGCTAAGAACTAAAACACCTACAAGTAAAACAAAATGACGATAAAACATAACTTCTCCTGCTGCCTAACGATTAAACTCAGCCGCCGCTTTTAGCGGTCGGCTGGAGTGCCTTGTTAGGCTGGTTATTTTATTTTTGGTGTTCCATCAATATGACGAAACATTTCCGTTTGCCCTCCATAGCCAACTTTCAAATCAAGAGCAGTGCCTGTTGAGCAAGAAGGTCTGTCTATCAGTGAATAGCTGATTGGCTGATAGGTTGAAGGGACTAAATTAACACCGCCAAACGAAGTTACATTTGCTGGTGTCGATGTTAAGAAGCCATTTGTAATGTTGGCTTTTCCATCTGATGAATTATTCCAAGACATAGTAGTATCCCCTAAAAATACCGCTTTGAATAAAAAGTTAAGCAGATGCGGTAATTATCTGCTTAACGCCTACGCTCAGCGGTGCGCGGTACGCCGTCCGCTGGTGCTTTGTTAGGTGTTGTTACATTTTTGAATGATTGCATCTACTTCGCTTTGTTTTTTTAATGAATCAAGTCGAACAATTCTTCTTGCTTGGTTATTTTCTTTTTTCCCTACAGTTTTTGCACTTCCATTATAAAGAACTTCATATTCTGCTAAATGACTGTATATTAATAAGACAATTAATTTTTCAGAGCCATTTTCAGGGATTCTAAAAAACGTTCCTCCTTTATAACGCAACACTCTACCGCTTGAGAATGATTTAACTTGAACGGATGTGTTCACACCATTTTGGACGATGTAACCATCAATATTTCTTCTACCAACTGAAGTCTTTATCATTCCAAAAACATCTTCAGCTATAACTTCAGCCGCCATACCAATAACATTTGAGTCATAGTCCCCCAAAGCCTTAGCTCTTTTCACTATATCTAATGCTTCAGAAACTCTACTCATACGAACACCTAACGAACAAGCTCAGCGGCGGCGTTAGCCGTCCGCTGGAGTGCTTTGTTAGGGCCATATGCCGTCATACACTTTTTTGTAGATAAAACTTGTGCGGATATTCCCGTAAAAATAGCTGCCGTGTGAATCCGCCGCCATTAGTCCGGCGTAAGTTTCCTGCGGTACATCGTAATATCTATAAATACTGCCTTTGCTGACAAACTCCGCCTCCAGTATTTTTGAACCGGGCAGATACCCCACGGATTTTAATGATGACGATTCCACAGCCACCCTGTTAAATGGCAGAACTTCAAGCTTTGCAGATATATCCATTACCGCCTTAATAATCATGGGTCCTGAGTTATTGCCGCTCAAATAGGAATGGATGAAATTATGGTGTGCACTATCGAGGTCTTCATTCGTATTGGTAACATTGCCCCCGTGCCCTATTAACGGCACGATGTCATTGGTATTGTTAACCAATGCTGTAATGGGTTTATGATCATCAATAACCAGCAGCCAATCACCAACACGGTTTGACGGTGAAGCGACCGACAACAAGCCAAGATTCGGGAAGTTTTTCATTGTCCATTTACCCGATATATCATTGCCGCTGTAAATAGCATCCCAAGCGGCATTTGCATAAAAATTACCTTGGGAGTGGGCGACAACTAACAAACGATTGCAATTACCAATTTCCCGTTTATATTCTGTTATATGATTCTGCAAGTCCCCATCGGTTATGTAAGCCCGAAAATTATAGATTCGGGCAAGATCCTGCATTATGTCCCTAAACCAATCTGGAGCAGATTCGACATTGCTGAAATAACGCCAAAACAGTGAATACGACATCAGCTTTCTTCTGCTCAAACACTTCCAGTCCTTGCAGTATCGGGTGTTCCCATTCGTTGTAGGAATAATCGTAGCGAACGGATGAGTAATCGCTTAGATTGGACTCGGTTTTTATTTGTAATACAGCTAAAGATTTTTGTGCGTCTTTTTCTGTATTATTCATCCCGTTACTAAAATAAACAGCCAATTTATTCTCAGAAGTAGAGCAGTTGCCAGCTAAAACCTGTTGAGAGATTGACAGGACAAAGAGAACGACAATTAAAATTATATTTTCATTTTTGCCTCCTTTAATTTGGCATTGAATCCGGATCAAAAGAGCACTGATTCTTCCATTCGCTCATCGGTGGATTGCTAAAGGTCATGCCCCCCAAATGGGAGTCCGCCTTCAAAAATGCTCTTGACCGCTCGTATGTGTTTAGGATTTCAGCGCTCAATGTGCTTTCTTGTTGGTTTGCACTATCTGGATCAATATAGAAAGCGCACATACTCGTCTTGCTTCTTTTTTCGCTAGCTTCCAAGACTTTATTTTTATCCACTGCATTGACAATGAAGTCTTGATTGGCTTTTGCCATATCAGTCAGTACTCTTCTTACCTTTTCCGAATCCTGATATTCAATGGTGATGTAGCGTTGGATGTCGTCCCGCACGCCGTCATTGTCCGAGTCAATGCCTTCCAACGTTATTTTCCCAGCTTCACCCGGATCGGGCGGCAGACCATCAGGAATGTTTGAGTTGCCTCCGCTTCCGCCGCCCGAATCTCCAAAGCAACCAGTCAACAAAGAAGAAATGAACAAAACACAACAAAAATGAATCCATTTTTTCATATACACCTCCTATTTTGAGTTTAAGCCCGAACGACTAAACTCAGGCGCGCGGCGTGTAGTTCCGTCCGCTGGAGTGCCTTTGTTAGGGCTATGTTACCATCGTACACTTTTTTTATAAGCAAAACTTGAACGAATATTTGCATAAAAATAACTGCCGTGTGAGTTCGCTGCCATTAGTTCATCATACGTTTGTTGTGGAACACCGTAATATCTATAAATACTGCCTTTGCTGACAAACTCCGCTCCAGTATTTTTGAACCGGGCAGATACCCCACAGATTTTAATGATGACGATTCAACCGAAGTACGATTGAAAGGAAGAACTTCCAATTTGCTGACAATATTTTGTATTCTTTGAGTTAAGACAGAACCCGTCATATCGCCATTGAGATAAGAATCGACAAAAGCATGATGTTTCCAATCAGGGTCATCATGGGAATTGGTATGGTTTGCGGATAAAACGGTATAACCAAGTACCCTTACTGCGTTGATCACCCAGTCATTACTCAACGTTACATACGAAGTTATCGGCTGATGGTCGTCTACGGTTAGTAGCCAATTACCCACATGTCCTGCCGGCGTAGCAACCGAAAGCAAGCCGATATTCGGAAAACGGTTCATATCGTATTGACCGGAATCAATTTTGCCTTGATAGATTGCCTCCCAAGCACTGTTAGCGTAAAAATTCCCCTGTGAATGGGCAACAATCAACAGTCTCTTGCAATTTTCAATTTCTGATTTGTAGTTGGCGATATGATTTTGCAAAGTCTGCATCCACGACATAGTTGATTGAATCAATGGATTGAACGGTGGATTTCATCGCGCCCTGAAACCAATCGGGAGCAACTTCCAAACTGCTCAACCAACGGTAAAACAAAGACCATTCTTCCAACTGTCTTTGTCTGAATATTTCCAAAATCTGATAGTACCAATCCTCGTTTTTGTTGTAGGAAATATCGTAGTTTAGGGTGTAGCCCTGCGATTGGAGGGTGGATTGGGTTTTAGTCTTCAATACTCTTAGAGACTTATCAGCATCATCTCTGTCATTGGACATGCCGTTGCTGAAGTAAATAGCCAATTTTTTTCCGAAACAGAACAGTTATCGGCAAAGGCATCTACTGAGGATAAAACTGCAAGCAATATTAGAATTAATTTTTCCATAATACCTCCTAGTTTTCTAATTGATCAGGGTCAAAGCTGCATCTGAGCTTTTTTCATCATCGGATAAACTAAAAGTCATCCCACCTAAGTGGGAATCGGCTTTGATCCATGCCCTAATACGTTCTTCAGTGTCGAGTAATTCAGCCCTAAGTTCTTTCAGCTTCTGGTGTGCACTTTCAGGGTTAATATAAAAAAGACAAGCAATTTGCTTGTCCTGTTTTTCAACGGCTTCCAAGACTTTATCTTTATCATCCGCATTCAGAATAAATTCCTGATCGGCTTTTGCCATATCAGTCAGTACTCTTCTTACCTTTTCCGAATCTTGATATTCAATGGCGATGTAGCGTTGGATGTCGTCCCGCACGCCGTCGTTGTCGGAATCAATGCCTTCTAGTGTCAATTTTCCCGCCTCGCCCGGATCAGGCGGCAGACCGTCAGGAATATTTGAACCACTCCCGCTTCCGCCGCCCGAATCTCCAAAGCAACCGGTTAACGAAGGAAAAATTAAGAAAAAACAAAGAATTTGAATCCATTTTTTCATATACACCTCCTATTTTGAGTTTAAGCCCTAACTACTAAACTCAGCGGCGGCGTTAGCCGTCCGCTGGAGTGCTTTGTTAGGGCTATATACCATCGTACACTTTTTTATAAGTAAAACTTGAACGAATATTTGCGTAAAAGTAACCGCCGTGTGAATCTGCTGCCATTAGTCCGTCGTAAGTTTCCTGCGGCACATCGTAATAACGATAAATGCTTCCTTTGCTGACAAACTCCGCCTCCAGTATTTTTGATCCAGACAAATAGCCCACCGATTTTAGTGATGAAGAGTCAACCGAAGTACGATTGAAAGGGAGAACTTCCAACTTGCTGACAATATCCTGTATCCCTTGAGTTAAGACAGAACACGTTATGTCGCCATTGAGATAAGAATCGACAAAAGCGTGATGTTTCCAATCGGGATCATCATGTGAGTTAGTATGATTTGCGGGAAGAACCGTATAGCCAAGCTGTCTCACGGCGTTGATTATCCAATCGTTGGTTAAGGTTACATAGGATGTTATCGGTTGGTGATCGTCAACTGTTAGTAACCAATTGCCCACATGTCCTGCTGGCGTGGCGATCGAAAGCAAGCCGATATTCGCAAAACGGCTCATATCGTATTGACCGGAATCAATTTTGCCTTGATAGATTGCCTCACAAGCACTGTTATCGTAAAAATTCCCCTGTGAATGGGCAATAATCAACAGTCTCTTGCAATTTTCAATTTCTGATTTGTAATTGGAGATATGACTTTGCAGTTCTGCATCCACTACATAGTTGATTGAATAAATGGACTGAACGGTGGATTTCATCGCATCTTGAAACCAATCGGGAGCAACTTCCAAACTACTCAACCAACGATAGAACAATGACCATTCCTCCAATTTTCTTTGTCTAAACACCTCTAAAATCTGATAGTACCAATCTTCGTTTTTATTGTAGGAAATCTCATAGTTCAGAGTGTAACCTTGGGATTGGAGAGCTGCCTTTGTCTTGATCTCAAGTGCTGATAGAGAATTTACGGCATCCTCTCTGTTATTGGACATACCGTTGCTGAAATAAATTGCAAGTTTCTTTTCTGAAACAGAACAATTGTCAGCAAAAGCATTTGAGACAGATAAAACCAGAAATAAGACTAGAATTAATTTTTTCATGATTCCTCCTAATTTTCTAATTGGTCGGGATCAAAGCCACACTGAGCTTTTCTTTCCTCAATCACGGGCTACTAAAAGTCATCCTCCTAAGTGGGAGTCTGCTTTTATCCATTCCCTGATACGTTCTTCCGTATTAAGCATTTCCGCCTTAAGTTTTTTTAATTTTAGATAGGCGCCTTCTGGATCAATATAAAAAGCACAATCAGTTTGTTTACTTCTTTTGTTTCGTGCTTCCAAGACTTTATCTTTGTCATCTGCATTAAGCAGAAATTCCTGATCGGCTTTTGCTTTGTCAGTCAGAACTCTCCTTGTTTTTTCCGAATCCTGATATTCAATGGCGATGTAGCGCTGAATATCGTCTCGTACACCATCGTTGTCTGAATCGATTCCTTCCAGCGTAGCTTTGCCTGCTTCACCCGGATCGGGCGGCAAACCATCGGGAATATTTGAATTGCCTCCGCTTCCGCCGCCCGAATCTCCAAAACAACCGGCTAATAAAGTAAGAATTAACAAAGAACAACAAAGATTAATCCATTTTTTCATATATACCTCCTATTTTGAGTTTAAGCCCTAACGCTCCGGTTCAGCGGCGGCGGAACGCCGTCCGCTGCAACCGGTTGTTAGGCTGAACCTGCGAGAGAGCGGGAGAAGATCACCTTTGAATCCCCCTCAGCATAGAAATCAGGGATCCGGCCACGCTCTTCATATCCACGCTTCAGGTAGAAGTTCCGGGCTCGCGCCATCGGTGCTTGGTCGCTTGTCTCGATAACAATGACACGCGCACCCAATGCTGCAGCCGCTTGCTCGATGTTAGAAAGAATCGCTTGGCCGACGCCGCGACCATGATGACTTGGGCTTACGCCTATCCACCAAACGTTCCACACCCCCTCTGCATAGGGGTCTGGCGCATAGTACGACCATCCAATGGCTGTGCCGTCGTGAGACTCGCGACCAGCCACCGCAGCATGCCCCTCAGGCAGCTCTCCAGCAGCCAGGGAATCCAAAACTCCACCTAAGAGGCCTTCTGCGTCCTCGGACGTGAACAGTCCTGTGCTCACGGCCAAGCCAAGCAATGCCTCTCTCTCGTGCTCTTGAATGGTACTGATGATCACTTAACTTCCTCCGTTGTGGTCGTGAAGCCTAACGACCAAGCTCACCGGCGGCAATGTAGCGCAGCGGAATTGCCGCCGGTGTGGCGCCTTGTTAGCCATTGTATATTGCTATAAAATTAATAGTTCTGAATTGCTCATAAATCTCTTTGTATGATTCAAGAGGATACAAGTATCCTGATGGGGTAATCCTGAAGATTTTAAAGTTGGCTTCATTAAAAAAATACCAAAAGTCTTGAAAAAATGTCCGTGTATCTATGTTGCATCCACCGAATTCAAAAGTAACGATGTCGATTGATTGTTTAGAAAACATTTGCTTTGCACCAGATAGCGCATCGAGTTCATGCCCTTCAATATCAATCTTTAACAGATGAATATGGTCTATTGAATTTTCTGAGCAGTAATTATCTATTGTATTGATTTCTACCTTCTCTTCTTTGCTAAAATCGATATTAAAATGATCCAGTTTTCTTTTTGTAAGGGAAGCGAGCCCTGAACCAGCACTATCATAGTGCAATACGAATTCGCCTTTCTCTTTACCTAATCCAATATTATTGAGTTTAATTCGCTTATTTTTTTTGGAAGACTCAAGAAGTATTGCAAATGTTTCATGTCCTGGCTCAAAACAATGAACTGAAAAATCGCTTACCAAAACATTATCAAGAATCAGTGAAAGGAATTGCCCCTTGTTAGAACCAACATCAAAAATGCAATATGGGGGCTTGATTCTTTGCTCAAGAACACGAAATATAGATTTTTCACCGCTGGATGACACTCCAGCACCCGACCCAATTCCCATCAAGTATTGCGAAACAAGGACATTTTTATCTAACAGACTTTGAATGAGATGGTTTCCTGATAGCTTAATTAAGGCATTCTTGAGTATTGACATCTATTTCTCCTATTTTGATGGCTAACGCCAAGTTAACCTGCCGGAGCGGAGTTGATTGTTTTTATGGTAGCGTAGCGTGAAACCATAAAAACAAGCGACGCAGCGGAGGTCAGGTTGAACTTTTTGTTATGCATTAGACTTACTACTCAAATATTGGTTTGAAAAAGCTACGCTCGTAGCTAAGAATACATTTCGTATCCTCAGCGTATTTAAGCAGCCACACAGTCTGCATCATTAAATGAGTTCTTCCGGTATTGCTCATACTCTGTGCTAGGCCGGGAAAAGTAAATAATGCTAGTGCAATATTATTAGCCCCTTCAGATGGCAAAAAATACCCATTATGAGTACCACCAAACTTATTTACGAGAGGAATCCACATTTTTGCGTATTTTTTGAATTCTTCAAGTTTGTATGGGTCAATTACATATTTCAAATAGCAGGTTATCAATTAATACTCCCTAATCTCTTATTGAGCTGAAGATGCCTAAGTCGAATAATATATTTATTCGGTTTTTATTATGCAAGCGAAAATTTGTGCATTATAATACCCAAATTATGTTGTTATCCGACAGATATTGAAAGATAACACCTGAATTTTGTTGTTATTCGACAAAATCTAGTTTTAAATATTATTGTATTATTTAGATGATTTAAACGCTGTAAGGCTTGCGCGTTAGAAAAAATAAATTTAGTGGGGATTATATGTCGAATAACAACTAGGTTTTGTTGTTATCAAACACATATTGTCAAATAATCAGGAAAAAAATAGAAAATGAAAAGTTCGGAAAAAGAATTGCTCGGCAAACTCAGAGATAAAATTCGCGTGAAAAACTATTCGATCCACACGGAAAAATCCTACCGAGATTGGGCCGTGCGATATATTATGTTTCATGGAAAGCGTCATCCTTCTGAAATGGGAAAGATTAAAATCGAGCAATTTCTGACCCATATGGCGGTAGAAAAGAACGTTTCCCCTTCGACGCAAAATCAGGCCCTGGCCGCCTTGATATTTTTTTATGGACAAGTTTTAGACATTTCTCTCGAAGATTCCGATATTTCGGCAGTTCGAGCCAAAAGCAAAATCAGGATTCCGGTCGTCTTAACCAAGGAAGAAGTTAAAAGCGTGATCGAAAAAATGGACGGCGTTTATCGGCTGATTGCGGCGCTTATGTACGGAACGGGAATGCGCGTCATGGAAGTTCTCAGGCTAAGGGTTTGTTATGTGGATTTTGGCAATCATATAATACATATTTATGATAGCAAGAGCGAAAAAGATCGCATTTCTTTTTTGCCCGATAGCTTGCTTAATAACCTTCGGGAATATCTAGTGTATTGTTTGCAAAATAAGCGAATTTAATTATTGTGAGGCATTTTAATTATTCATTTATGCCTTATGCGAAAATCATTACCTATCGTTGTTTCTGAATCGGAAGCATTGACTCTAAAAAGATTTACTACCTCTCATACCGCCGAAAGCCGCATGAAGCTAAGAGCGCAAATTATTCTTGATCTTGCTAACGGGGATAACTCAAAAAGAAAAAGCGACAAACATTATTGGTTTTTATATGAGTCCGCCTGATAACGCTTTGGTTATTTGCGTGGATGAAAAGACTCAAATTCAAGCGCTTGAAAGATCACAGCCTGTGCTTCCCGGAATTTTCGCCAAGCCCGAACGACAAACGGCAACATATTTTTGGCACTGAACAATCAATCTTGTAACCGCTTTAGAAACCGCGAGCGGAGAAGTTACGGCTTCAAGTATCGATAGAAATACAGCGGAAAATTTTATTAAATTTTTAAAGAAGATTTATCGCAAATACCCTAATAAACAGTTGCATATAATTGCTGATAATCACTCTGTTCATAAACAAAAAGACGTCAAGGCTTGGATTGCCTCGCGGCGCAGAATGCATATACACAACACGCCTACTTATGCCTCATGGCTTAATCAAGTCGAGATATTCTTTTCGATAATGACAAGGCAGGTACTGAAAAACGGAGTATGGAAGAGTAAAAAACATCTTCTTGAAACATTGATGAAGTACATAAAAACGTACAATGAAAAATCCCAAAAACCATTCAATTGGACATACAACATTAATTCGCTTAATACACAAACTAAGCACTAGAAAGAGTGAGGATTCTTAATGAATTAAAAAAACTTTTTGCTTTATAAAATGTATTTACATTCTTAGTGGGCTTGGGCTTTTGTGGAAGTGACAGGGATTGAAAAAGAAAGGTAAGAGTTGAAAAAGCAATAATAGGAGGAAAGCTACAACAAACCTAAAACCCCGAATGAGATTTTAATTCCGGCAAGGATTAGAGGTCTTCTAAATGAAAAGGCGGGCTGACTTTTAAGGAAAAAACAGTCGAGAATTGAATTTTAAGTTTGATATTAGTAGCGACTATTCAACTTTGTTGCAGTAGTAATGGAGATAGTTTGAGTGGGGTAAATCCTTGCGGGCTTCGTTGCTCAAAATTGGTAGTTCTTTGCAATTGTTAATTTGCTCGGGAAAATTTTCGATTTCCTTTTGCTCCGCCATAAACAAGTAGGTTTTATCTTCGATGCTTTCATTCCCGTCGAAAGGTTTGAAATTAAGATAATTTAGGAACGGAATCAGAGCTTCGTGCTCTCTCAAATTCTGATTGTCGACAACGTATAAATCGACGTCAGGATAATTATAATTGAGCTTGGCGATTTGCTGCGGAAGTCTTGGTTGTCCTCGCCAGGGCAAGACAAACAGAATCGCGGAGATATTTATTAAAGCGAGAATAAATATAATCCCACTTTTTTTGACGTTTTTGGCGAAGTCATAACCACTAAAACGCTCGATGAGATAGAGGCAAACGATGAAAGAAATCGGATACATATAACGAAACTCTTTATGCGGCAGCCAAAAATGAAACGCGGCGTAAAGCGCCAATGGAAATACATAAATGATGATTTTGCGTTTGAAGATATCGGCGATAAAAACGTACAAAAAAAACAGAAATACACCGTGAACGCTGTTCCCCGCTAACGCCTCCAACGCGAATTCAGGCCCTGAAACGCTGCCGATAACGCCCTGCCTTTTTATTCCTTCAAAAACTATACGGTTAATCTGCGGACCGTAGAAACTTCCCGCATAATACATCTCAAGCGCTCCTCTCGCTAAAAAAGCCACAATCCCGGTCAAGACGCAGCTTAGCCAATGTTTTTGATTTCGTTTGTTTTTGATCAGCAAAAAAGAGAGATGAATCGGAGCGAGAAAAAATAACGCGTCCAACCTTGCGGCGAAAGCGATCAACGCCGAGCAATAAAGCGCAAAGATATATGCGACGGCAAATCTAGGTTTCTCGGTGGATAAAAAATATTGATAAACGTAGAGGTGGAATAAAAAAATCACGTTCACCATTTGTTCGGTCAGCAAAGAGTGAGCGTAGAATGTTTGAAATGGATGGAAAACAAAAAGCAGACCGGCGACGAAAGCGATTTTCGCGCTTTGAAAACGGAGCAAGCAGAATCGATAAACAAAGAACAAGCCAAGAGCCGAAAGAATCGCGACAAAAAGTTTGAGCAATTCGAACTGCAGATAAATATTTTCGACATTTATTAACTTCAGAAAACCAACCGCCAGCACGAAAGGTTGAATAATCAGGTAGGAGCGCATGTCGGTTCTTTCGTACCACTCGCCAAGACGGTGCCCGTAAACTAAACCATGAGCCGTCGTGAAATAGTCTTTAAACTCGTCCGCATAATATCCGTGTTCGTAAAAGAAAAACATCGCCGCAGTTCTGAGCGCATAAAGAGCCACCAGTATTATTCCGGCGTGCGCGGCGTATTTTTCAATCCAATAATTTACTCGGGTCGCAAGATTTGTCATATCCTTTTGAAACAGAAAGTTTGACGCTTAATTTGGATCACAAGGTAGTGGAAGCGATATCTTCAAACAACCATTGGAGGCGAAGACATGCTAAAAAATTCATAAATCATTTTGTCCGCATGGTTTTTTGATTATTTTGGGTCTTGATTTGCCAAATAAATATGAATATCAAAGAAACATACTTTGCATAAAAAATTGATTATTTGATTCTTCGATTCGATTTTTTAAAACCCATGCGTCAACCCCTTTCCCCGTTTTAGAAATGTTTAAATTAGCAAGATTCATGGCGGCGGCTTTCATGCTGTTATTTTTTTCTACAGCGAACGCGCAAGTGATTATAGAAAACCCCGAATGGTTTAAGAATAGCTTTCTCGATATTCAAGAGGATTTTGAGGAGGCGTCCGACGAAGGCAAAGGTTTGATTTTGTACTTTCATCAAGAAGGATGTCCCTACTGCAAAGCGTTTGTTGATCGAATATTAAAATCAAAAAAGTTTGAGGGGCGCATCAGAAAAGAATACGACGTGGTCGATTTCAATATTCGCGGCTCGCGCGAAGTGACCTTAGCCGACGGGCAAGTTTTTAACGAAACCGAATTTGCGAATTTTGCCAACGTTCAATACACCCCCACCGTCGTTTTTTTAAAGTCCGGGGATTATCCTAATCCTGAAAGCATCGCCTATCAAATGAATGGATATTATCCGCCAAAAGAATTTGAAGAGCTGCTGGATAGATTGAAGAAGCCAAGCCCCAAGGTATCGGATAATTCAAAAATTAAATTTGACGACGTTTTTCCTTCCATGTCTTCAAAGAAAAATTTGAGCGGAAACTTTCTGGCGGTCTTGATGAACGATGGAAGTTGCGACGAATGCAACAAAACCTTGCGAAAAGTTCTCGACGAAAAACCAAATCGAGCGGCTTTGCAACCCTATAATACCTTGGGGATTCAGCCGAGTGGCTCTAGCTATGGAGCGACGGCGAAAGATCTTGGGTTGGGCAATATCAAAGAACCGACTTATTTTCCGAGCATCGCCCTATTTGAAAACATTGACGGAACCTACAAAGAGGTATTTCGCATGGAAAGCGAGCTTCGCCAATTCCACTTCCAAAGCGCGCTGGAGTATATTGCAACCGGCGCGTATAAAAGACAACCTTCCTTCCAGCGTTTTATCGATGAACGCTCCGCCCGTCTGCGCGCAGAAAATCAAGAAGTGAACGCAAGTTTTTAAATTCTCACGACTTTTGCCAAGTCTATTTATTTTCCTTTAAGGTGTTTTGTTTTAGGGGGGGGGATAATACTATCGATTAAGCGGTGAATTTTTAGTTAACGCCGCTTATAATTTGACGAGTTTTCTATCTTTTTTTCGTTCTATTATTTACGCATTGAGTTTTAATTATTCCCTTATAAAACTCAAAATCAAAATTTTCACATACAGGAACTTCATGAAAAAAATACTTCTCGCCTTTACGCTGTTAATCATTTTACAGACACAAGGTTTTGCAAAAGTTTTATTCGAGGTTGATTATAGCGCCATCAAGACGAACGAAGCTTTGAAGTGGTTGAAAGATAATAAGTACGAATTTCAACGCAACGTCGAGAAAATGAATCCGGTCTTCAAAGATGGAAAGCTTTATTTTTATCCGGAAGAAGATATTTTTGCCGCGATGACTTATCGGGTTGAAGTCCCCAACGCCAAAAAGATGAAGATATACTGGGGGGTTAGCGATTTTCATGACGCCGGAAATTATGAAAAGGGCGTGTTCAGAGAAACTATCGGGTTAACGATAAATTTTGGTTACGACGTTCAGCCCAGCGGCAGCATATTTTTACCGGATCTGCCCCATTTTCTCTATATCTTTTTTGGACGGTATGAAGACCCGAATAAACAATATTCCGCAATCTACTATAAGCAAGGAAGTCGATCCATTTGTCCTTCTTGCGGAAAAGCAAAGGCGGGTGAGGAAATTGTTACGGAAGTCGATTTAGAAAAGGAGTTCAAAAAAGCCTTCCCAAAAGAGCCATACAAGATGGTAACGGCTTTTACTTTTTCAATCGATATTCGCGACGCCAAAAAACTTAAAAAGTACCACTCTTTTGTACGTAAAATCGAGTTTACGGATTAAGCCAATCGCAAACTCAATTCAGCCGCTCAGGTAATAGCGAAGCCAACCAAGATAATCCTCGTCTCCCGCCTCTATCTTAAAAGCAATGAATTCGGGCACATCGTAAGGATGTCGCTCTTTGATCTGCTTTCTCAGGGTTTCCACTTTTGAAGAGTCGGTCTTAATGATCATCAAACATTCATCGTCACTCTTAATCACGCCCTCCCAGCTGTAAACGCTCAAAACATTACTCACGATATTCACGCATGCGGCGTTTTTTGCGCTTACTATTTCGGCGGAGAGTTCTTTGGCGGCTTGCAAAGAATCGATAGTTACCAAAACTGCCAGCGCCGTCGAATCCGAATTTGAGGCGGACATGAAATCAGAGCTGGTAAACTTTTTTGACCGCAGGTCGCTCGCTGATCTTTTGATACCAAGCCAGCAGATCTTTTAATTCGGGATCGCTTTCAAGCATACTCACTTTAAGCCGCGAGATGCTATAAAGCGCGGCATCCGCAAGCGTGAACTCGTCGCCCGCAAGATAGGCATTTCCTTTTGTTTGAGCTTGGATGACCATAAACGCTTGTTTTTGGAGGTTAACAAAGCTCTCTGTAAGTTTGCTAGCAACGTCCTGAGGAAGACCTTCCGCATATTTGATTGTTCGATTCAGCGTGTTGATGTCCGTAATTGCCGCGAAAACCAACTGATCGACTAAAGTTCGTTTGATCGGATCTTTAGGAATCAATTTTCCCGACTTTTGCGCGGCATAATATAAAATCGCGCCGGATTGGTTAAGAGTTAATTTCTGACCTCCATAGCTGTCATGGTCAACGATCACCGGCACTTGTCCCATAGGATTGATTTTGAAAAATTCGGCGGTTTTATGCTCTCCTTTAGACATGTCCAATTTATGTGCGGTATACTTCAATCCGCATTCCTCTAAAGCTAAAACAGCCCTCATGCTGTTTCCGGTATTCGCAAAATATATGTCTATCATTTTGTTTAGCGTTAAAAATTGTTTTCATCAAAAATACTAAGACTATTTGGGCTAAACAATTATTTCAATTCTTCCTCATTACAACTTTCGTCAATCTTTTGAAGTCATGCGTTTAGATTGAACTAAGCCAAAAAAGTTTCCGCTAAGTACCGGTGATTTTTTAATCGCAGGCTGGTTTGATATTTTAAAAAAACAATAGAATTCTAAACGCTATATTTTGGCGGTAAGTTTTATCTATCTATCGAAAACAGGCTCAATGAACACTAGGATTAAAAGCAAACAAAATCGTTACAATGGTTATTTCGAGGTCAACGAATATGTTTTTGAATTTGATAATCCCGCGTATAAAAATCAGCGCACCGATTATTCGATTTGCGAAAAATCTCTTGCAGTCGCCGTGCTGCCTTACCATCGCGAACGTAACCACTTTATTTTTATCAAACAGTTCAGACCCATAGTTAAACTGGTTCATCCAAATGCGGATGACCATGAACTAGTGGAGATTCCGGCGGGAGGTTGCGAGCCGGATAGTTCGTTTGAATCCAACGCCATTAGGGAATGCATGGAGGAAACGGGATACCAACCGCGAAAGTTAGAAAAGTTGAATGTCTTTTACCCCTCCCCCGGTATTTTATCCGAGCAATGTCATTTATTCTTTACCGAAGTGGACGAGTCTATGAAAAAACGCGAGCATTTAGGTTTGGAAGAGGAAGGCGAAGTGATTAGCGCTTTAAATCTTTCGCCAAAAGAAGCTTACGCAAAACTCGACGAAGGTTTTTTTGAGGACGCAAAAACGATGCTTGCTCTCTTTCTGGTTAGAGCAAGATTTGACGTTTAGTTTTTGGCTCCTCGCAGAGCAATGAATTTATTGATTTAAGATATCCTTACTTACAAAGATGAACTCTAAAAGATTTTTTCTAACGGCTGAAAACGAAGCCGACTTACTCGCATTAATTAAAGACGCCGAAAAAAAAATGTCGGGCGAAATCCGCGTTCGCATTGAAAACCATCACGGCAAAAGCCCAATCAAAACGGCGATTCAGGTGTTTAACCAGTTAAACATGCACAAGACAAAAGACCGAAACGGCGTCCTTATCTATGTCGCCATTAAGGATCGCTCGTTTACGATTATGGGAGATACGGGCATTGATAAAAAAGTTCCGAAAGACTTTTGGGTGGAAACCAAAAACCGCGTCATTGATATGTTTCGTGAGGAAAAATTTGTCGAAGTCCTAAAATACGCCATCGAACAAGCCGGAGAAAAACTCAAAGAATATTTTCCTTACCAAAGGGACGACGTCAACGAATTGAAAGACGAAATTTCTTACTTAGAAAATTGATTGATCGGATCGACAAAATTTGAACCTTTTTGAAAAAAAACAAACTCCAAGCCTCTAAATATTATTTCTTAATGTTGTCACTGCATGTTCACCCTCCAAGCATAAATGTCGGCTAATAGTCACGTCATTCTGGATACAAACGTGCTGATTCACGAGCCGCAGTCCATCCACTCTTTTGAAAATAGAAAGGTCTTCATTCCTTTTTCGGTCATCGAGGAGCTTGACCATTTTTCTAAATTTGGCAGCGAGTTGGGGCGCAACGCGCGTCGCATAATTCGAGAGTTGGATAACCTGCAAATTGTTGGCGGAGGTTCGGTGAAATTGCCTAATCAAGGGGAAATTATCATCTTGCCTCAAACGCATCTCCACGAACATTTGCCGAAGTTTGCAGACCTCGGCAAGAACTCGAATCGAACGCTTTCTTCTTGCCTTGAAATGCTGGATAAGTTCGGCGCGGACGGCTTTGAATTAATCACCAACGACGCTAATTTGCGTGTTCGCGCGCGAGCTTTAGGGGTTAAGGCGATCAGCTACAGCAAAGCCGACGACGCTCAATGGCAAGATCAGGATCGTATTAACTCCATCGAGTTACCGCCCGAAAGCATTGAAACTTTGCTGCAAGAATACGAAGTCGATTGCGACGACAAGCAAATTCGGCTCAATAAATATTACAAGTTGCAAGGTCATGCTAATATTTTGCTGCGCTGCCATTATCCCGAAAAGAAGCTCAAGGTTGTCGATGACTTTATGGATGGCGTCTGGGGCGTGAAACCCAAAAATCCGGAGCAAAGAGCTGCTTTTGATGCGTTGATGGATCCGCGCATTAATCTGGTAATACTCTCCGGCAAAGCGGGAACGGGCAAAACGCTTTTGGCGATCGCTTCGGCTTTGGAGCAAATGCTGACGCATTCGGAATACCATAAATGTTTAATTTCTCGTCCTATCGCCCCAATGGGCAAAGATTTGGGTTATTTGCCGGGTAACCTCGAAGAAAAACTTGCGCCATGGATGCAACCGATTTTTGACAATCTCGAGTTCCTGACTTCCAGAGCACAAAGCGGCGAGAACAAAAGCGACCATTGGAAAAAGTTAATGGAGAAAAACTTAATCGAAATAGAACCGCTGACTTACATTCGCGGACGCTCGATTCCCAATCGGTTTTTGATTGTCGACGAGGCGCAAAACCTCACGCCGCATGAAGTAAAAACCATCGTTACCCGTGCCGGTCACCATTCCAAATTTGTTTTGACCGGCGATCCCTATCAGATCGATAATCCTTACGTGGACGAAGTCAGTAACGGATTATCCTATATTAAAACCGCGACTCAAGACCAGCCTTTGGTTGCCTCAGTTACGCTGCATAAAGGCGAACGCTCGGCGTTGGCGGAAATGGCAGCCAATTTATTATAACAACCCTCACTTTATTATATATGAGCAAAATAAAACACGACCAAACCCTCGCCATCCGCGAGCAATGCGCCCGCACTGCAAATAGGGAGCACAGCGTTCCGATTTATTTAACTTCGAGCTACGTCTTTAACGACTTGGAACACGCGCGCGCTTTATTTGCCGAGGAAATTGAAGGCCCGATTTATTCCAGATATTCCAACCCGAATTGCGACGAGTTCGTCGCCAAAATGTGTGCTTTGGAAAAAGCCGAAAGCGGGCTTCCAACTTCCACGGGAATGGCTGCCATGTTTTTGAGCGTCGCCGGACTCCTTCGTAACGGCGATCATTTTCTGGCGAGTCGTTCTTTGTTCACTTCCAACTATCAAATCTTCAGTAATATCCTATCGCGCTGGGGAATCGAGTGCACTTTTGTGGATTTAAAAAAGCAAAATGAATGGGAGTCTCATATTAAAAAAAATACCAAGTTGCTGTTCGTCGAGTCTCCCTCAAATCCCGGACTTGATTTGGTCGATTTAAAAGCGGCGGCGGAATTGTCGAAAGCGAACGATTTAATCTTTATCGTGGATAATTGTTTTGCGACTCCAATCCTCCAAAATCCGATTACTCTGGGCGCGGATATCGTTTGCCATTCCGCTACAAAATTCATCGACGGACAAGGAAGGTTTTTGGGCGGTTGTTTGTTGGGCAGGAATGATTTGGTGCAAGAGATTAAGTTTCTCTTTCGCCACACGGGGCCGACGCTTTCCGCAATGAACGCTTGGGGGCTTTCCAAAAGTTTGGAAACACTTTCCGTGCGAATCGACAAACACTGCGAGAACTCGGAGATAATTGCGGCGGAGCTTGAAAAGCATCCGCAAATCAAGTGGGTAAAATATCCTTTTTTAAAAAGTCATCCTGATTACAAAATCGCCAAAGCGCAGATGAAAAAAGGCGGCTCCTTGATTTGCTTTGAAATGAAAGACGGACTCGAACAAGCGAAAAAATTCATGGATAATATTGGCTGGCTGAGCCATTCTCCAAATTTTGGGGATACCCGCACCATCGTGACCCATCCGCGATATACGACCCATTCCAAGTTGACGCCCGAAGAGCGTAAAGCGGTTAGCATCAGCGACGGCATGATTCGCATGAGTATCGGTTTGGAACACCATGAAGATATTCTGGCGCAAGTTCTGGAAGCCGTCGAACATTCGTCCAGTTAATTTAAACTCGGCGTTTGCTTGGTTCAAACTCTCTATCATCACCCAATTAATTATGTCCGAAGATTTCCAACCCCATAAGAATACGCCTCTGAAAATCTATGGCGAGGAGGGCATCGAGCATGAAGCGATAAAACAAATCAAAACCTCGTTGATGCTCAAGGTTTCCATGCAGGCGGCTTTGATGCCGGACGCGCATCTTGGTTATGGTTTGCCCATCGGCGGCGTTTTGGCGGTCAGGAACGCCGTCATTCCTTACGGCGTGGGTGTGGATATTGGTTGCAGAATGCGAATGAGCCTATTTAATATTTCCCCTAAACAGCGCAAAGCGCATAAAGATTTGTTTTTGAAGTCCTTGCAAAGATGCTCCTACTTTGGCGTTGGCGTGTCGAACAAAGACAAAGTCGATCATGAAGTGATTGAAAGGTCGGAGTTTAAAGAAATTGGCATGCTTAAAAAGCTCAAAGACAAAGCTCGGCAACAATTAGGCACCTCTGGCAGCGGTAATCATTTTGTGGAGTTTGGAGAAATTGAAATTGTTGAAGATATTCCCGAGCTGAAAATTGAAAAAGGAAATTACGTGGCTTTGGTCTCACATTCCGGTTCGCGAAATTTGGGAGCGGAGATTGCTCGGCATTTTACGACCTTGGCAATGGAAAAGTCCTCCCTGCCCAAAGAGGCAAAGCATTTGGCTTGGCTTTCATTAAATGAAGACGCGGGCAAAGAATATTGGACGGCAATGAATTTAGCGGGAGATTACGCGTCCGCTTGCCATCAAATTATCCATCGCAGCATTTCCTCGTATATTGACGAAAAAGTCGCCGCCAAAGTGGAGAATCATCATAACTTTGCTTGGAAAGAAAAACTTGTGGACGGAACGGAAGCAATCGTCCATCGCAAAGGCGCGACGCCCGCTCACAAAGGCGAGTTTGGCGTGATTCCCGGGTCGATGTGCGATAATGGATTTCTCGTCAGAGGCAGGGGCAAAAGCGAAGTGCTCAACTCATCTTCTCACGGCGCCGGCAGAGCGCTTTCCCGTTCGCAAGCTTTTAAGACAATATCCAAAAAAAATCTGCGCGACTTGCTGGACAAAAAAGGCGTCGAGTTAATCGGCGGCTCGGTGGATGAAGCGCCCATGGCTTATAAAAATATTAATGAGATCATGCAAAAACAGCAGGATTTAGTGGATATTCTCGGAGTCTTTAAACCCAAATATGTTAGAATGGCATAAGCTTTTTTTTGGATTGAGCGCTTTTGAATATGCGGCTTTTTCCATCACCGCAAATATCAACTTAAATTTCGCATCGCCTAAACTTTGATTTTGATTGTACAGCAAACTAAAACTTTATTATTGCTTGCATGTTTTTTGTATTAAATACCTTCAAAAAAAATAATTTTATTCTTTATCACTAAAATAAATGGCAAAAATATTAGGTCCAAGAAAAGCCGCTATATTGTTAATGGCTATGGGCGAGGAAGCCGCCGCCGAAACATTGAAACACCTGACGGAGAAAAGAGGTGCAACAAGTCGGATATATTATGTCCCGTTTGACGGAAGTTGACCCCGAAGAGCTGGACGCTGTTTTAGAAGAATTTTACCGCAAACTTCACTTCCATGAAGAAAGTTTCATGATTACGCCTAGCGGAAATTTTATTCAAAGCACTTTTTCGAAAGCTTTTGGAGATCAAAAAGCAAAGGAGATTGTTTCCAATTTAAATGAAACCACCGATGAAGGAGCTTTGGAATCGTTGAAATATCTGGACGCCAAGACTATCGCGCAGTTTATTACCAACGAACACCCTCAAACGATTGCTTTGATATTATCGCACTTGGATAATCCCGAACAAATGGGTATGGTGCTCAAACTCCTGCCTGAAAACCTTCAATCCGACGTGTCTTACAGAATGGCTGTGCTGGAATCTATTCCGCCTGGTATTATCAGCGAAATAGACGAGGTATTGACCAAAGAAATGCAAAGCGCGGGAACATTCTCCAACTCCAAAGTGGGTGGCATAGAAGCTGTTGCGGAGATGTTGAACACACTCGAGAAAAACGTTGAAAGTAGGATTTTGGCAAATATCGAAGAAACCAATCCGGATTTGGCGGAACAAATTCGAGAATTGATGTTCACCTTCGAGGATCTTGTGCTTATAGACCCTGCAAGTATTCAAATGGTTTTGGGCAAGGTACAGCAAAACGATTTGGTATTGGCTTTGAAAACAGCTTCTGATCAAATCAAAGAACTTATTTTCAGCAATGTGTCCGAGAGACAGAGGACGATGATTCAAGACGACATCGAAAATATGGGACCTGTCAGGGTTGCGGATATTGACTCGGCGCAGCAAAAAATCATCAAGGTCGTTAGAAAACTCGAAGAAGAAGGCAAAATTATTATCAGTGGCAGAGGCAACGAGGTTATATGATCAGCAGAGAACAGGCTTCCGATTTGATAAAAAAACATTGCGATTTTGCGCTCCAAAGACATCTTGCGCATGTAGCGACGGCAATGGAGGCTTTGGCGATGCATCTTGATAAACAAGCCGAAGCCGAAGTTTGGTTCCTCACCGGATTTTTGCACGATATCGATTGGAATCGAACGATTAATTCGCCGTTAGAACACTGCGGAGAAGAAACAGTGGCTTTGTTAAAAGCGAATGACGTTCCCGATTTTATATGCGAGGCGATTCAGTCGCATTATGACTATCTTCAAATTCCTAGAGATACTGATCTGAAAAAAGCTATTTTTTGTTGCGACGAAATTTCTGGTTTTTGCGTTGCCGCAGCTTTGATGCGCCCCACTAAAATGATTGGAATGGAAGCCAAGTCGGTTTTGAAAAAGATGAAAGACAAAAGGTTTGCCGAAGCCGTAAGCCGTGAAGATATGAAGGCCTGCGAAGATTTGTTAAATATTCCTCAGATAGATTTTTTAAATATTATCCTCCCCGCGTTTCAAAAAATTGCCCCTGAGTGGCAATTGACCTAAAAAGCTAGGAAAAACCATAATTTCCTAGTTTTCGGACTTCTCGCCGATTTGCTCAAAAGTAAATCAAAAAATTGGAATAAAGTTCTTAGAAGAGGAGAGAACGTCAGTTTTCAACAAAAATCAAACTGACGCCATGAAGAAAGAATTTTGAATCGAGGCGGCGGGATTTGAACCCACGACCCCTGGTCCCCCAGACCAGTACGCTACCTGGCTGCGCTACGCCTCGAAAAATAAAATAGGCTAATCAAACAAATAATCGCTGACAAGCTAAGCATAAATTTTCATGAAAAAAATAGATTTTGATAAGAAGTTAAACGGTTACTCTTGGGACAGCATGAAATGGAACAAGTTCAAAAATAAAGACGTCATCCCAATGTGGGTCGCCGATATGGACTTTGAATGCGCAGATGAAATCGCCCAAGATCTCCAAGCAATTTTGGATTCAAGAGTGCTTGGTTATTCTGGCATTCCCGATGAAGCCTACCAATCCGTTATCGATTGGCATCTTAAACAATCTAACTGGAAAATTAAAAAGGAAGACATAATATTCCTTCCCGGGTTGGTGGTTGGTTTGAATATAATGAACCGAGTTGCCGCGAACCTTGGTGGTAAAGACGTTTTGACGCCGTCGCCCGTTTATTATCATTTTTTTGAGGCGACAAAAAACCAAGGTCTCAACAATATTTCCGTCCCGCATAAAAAAGTCGTAGGCAGTTGGGAAATTGATTTTGACTCGCTTGAGAGGAAGGTAACGCCGCAAGCCAAGCTACTACAATTTTGCAATCCACAAAATCCTTTGGGCAGGAATTTTACCCGAGAAGAATTGAGCAAGGTGGATCAATTTTGTCGCAAGCACGATTTGATTCTTATGTCCGACGAAGTGCATATGCCTTGGTTTTTGATTCCACAAAACCCGGTATTCCTTTTCCGCAAGCCTGTCCTGCCTCCGCAAATAGGACTGTCGTTTTAAACTCTGCCAGCAAAGCCTTTAATATCGCCGGATGTAACTGCGCTTATTTTATCGTCAGCGACCCGACGCTAAAAAACGAAATTCAAAAAATTATGCTTGGCGTAGTCAATCGACCTAATTCATTCGGCTTGCAGTCCATGATTTCCGCGTACGGCAAAGCCGAATATTGGTTGGTGGAGGTTTTAAAATACCTGCGCAAAAATAGCGATTATTTGATCGACCGCATTAATCAAATGCCCTTTTTAGAAATCACCCAACCTCACGAAGCGACTTATCTTTCTTTGGTGGACGCGTCTAAAATGACGGTGGAAATTCCGATAGATTACTTTATCGAAAACGGGTTGGGCTTTTCGCCGGGCAAACCTTTTGGCGATGAAAAATGCGTCAGGATAAACTTTGCGTGTCGCTTTGAATTGCTGGAAAATGCAATGGCTCGTTTGGAGAATTCGCTGAAGACGTTCTAGTTTAATAGAGGATAAAGCGAAGCAAAACGCTCGTGTTTTTCTTCGTAATAAGACTTTAATTCCGGTCGAGGCTCAAAGGTTTTTGCGATTTTTGGTTTGGCAAATATTTTTTCCATAGACTCGCTTTCGGTCGCCATCATTCCCAATCTGGCGGCACCGAAAGCGGCTCCATAATCGCCGTGTTCGGGAATTTGGATGCGAACGCCGAGAATATTAGCCAGCATCTGAGGATAACTGGCAATATTGCTTCCCCCGCCAACTAGAGGAATCGCCTCAAGCTCCGTTCCGACGTTTCTTAACGCCATCAAACAATCTTTCAGCGCAAAACCGACGCCTTCCAGCACGGCGACGGTAAGATCGTCGGTATTCTGCGATCTTGTTAGGTCGACAAACGCGCCGGTAGCGTTGGCATTATTATGCGGGGTTCGTTCGCCGGAAAGGTAGGGTAAAAAAAGTGGTTTAACGGGATGAGAGAGTTTGTTTTCCAGATTTTCAACAAGAGCTTTTGGAGATGTGCTGGCAATATCAGCAAGCCATTGCAAACTATCCATCGCCGAAAGAATCACCGCCATATTATGCCATTTATTGGGCAGAGCGTGGCAAAAAGTGTGAACGCCATTTTGGGGATTTGGCATAAAGCTATCCCGAGTCACCCATAAAACGCCCGAAGTTCCCAAAGATAAAAAACTATCCCCGTCTTCCGTCGCTCCGATGCCGCAAGCTGCGGCAGCGTTGTCTCCTGCACCGCCGGCAAAAATCGGCGGATTTTTAATCCCCCATCTTTTTGTCAATTCTGCGCTCAGGATTCCCGCCTGCTCACTACCTTCTTTGAGTTCAGGCATCCAAGACGAGCTAAAGCCTGTCGCTTCAAGTAATGTTGGCGACCAGCGCCGTTTGGAAACATCGACCCACAAAGTTCCGGCAGCGTCTGACAAATCGGAATAATATTCTCCCGTCAAACGCCAACGCAGATAATCCTTTGGCAATAAAGCTTTATGAATTTTTTGGTGGATGTCGGGTTCGTGTTTTTTCACCCAAGCGGCTTTGGGAGCGGTAAATCCCGGCATGACTCGGTTGCCTGTCCATTCGACAAACCCGGGTTGTGCATGCTCTAACTCGGCGCATTCGACGCCAGAGCGTCCGTCGTTCCATAATATTGCTGGTCTTAGGATTTTGCCGTCGCGGTCGAGCAAAGTCAGCCCGTGCATGTGTCCTGAGAGTCCGATGCTGCGGACGGTTCGAAACGCTTGCGGCAAAGCTTCTTTGAGGCGATCCATCGCCGCTATAGTCGCTTGATACCATTCTTCGGGATTTTGTTCCGAATAGTTTGGGAAGGGTCGGCTGGAGGTAATCGCTTCGAATTGAAAGCCAAGAATGTTCTGGCTTTCGTCCATCAATATCGCTTTGACCGATGAAGTTCCTAAATCGATTCCAAGATAATTAGACACGCAAAACTCCGGTTTCTAATTTAAGTCGATATTAGTTTGGAATAAATTTATTCGGAGTTTTTCGAGAGGTTTTGATGCGAAAGAGCCGCTTTGATTCTACCGACGTTGACAAGGCAATATTCCATGAGGTGATCGACAAGCGTGATTCTGAGCATGGCTTCGACGATCGGCACGGCTCTAGGAAGGACGCAAGGATCATGTCTGACGCCGGCTTTGTAAGTTACTTTTTCAAAGTTCTTATCCATCGTATCTATAGTTTTCAGGATAGTGGCGGTCGGCTTAAAAGAAACCGTTCCGTAAATTGTTTCGCCGTTGCTCATCCCTCCAAGCACGCCGCCGGAGCGGTTGGTTTGGGTTCTGATTTTCTTTTGTTCGTCCCGCACAAAGATGTCGTTATGCTCGCTTCCTTTGAAGAGCGTGGCTTTTTCACCCAATCCAATTTGAAAACTTCGCGTGGCATTGATGCTGATTAGCGCTTTTGCCATGTCCGAAGTGAGCTTGTCGAAAACGGGAGAACCAATACCCGGCGGACAGTTTTTGATGGCAAAGGTTACAATCCCGCCAAGGCTATCGCCTTCATTTCTCGCCTTCTCGATGAGCGTTTGCATTTCGGCAGCTTTTTCAGGATGCGGGCAACGAACGGGATTAGATTCGATTTGTTCTAAAGTAACCGAGTTTGGATCCAACTCGCACGAAATATTTTGAATCGAAGAAACCCAAGCGATCACTTCGATATTTGCGAAATCGATGAGGAGATGCTTGGCAATCGCTCCCGCCGCGACTCTAGCCGCGCTTTCTCTATTGCTGGAGCGTCCTCCGCCTCTTTCGTCGCGCACGCCGTAACGGGCGTCGTAGGCAAAATCGGCGTGGCTGGGTCGATACAGGTCTTTTAAATTGTCGTATGCATTCGAGCGCTGATCTTTATTTTTGATAAAAATCCCAATCGGAGTTCCCAAGGTAGTATCGTCTTTAATGCCGGAGAGAATTTCCGCTTGGTCGGCTTCTTTTCGTTGCGTGGTTATCAGACTTTGCCCGGGTCTTCGGCGATCCAACTCGAATTGAATATCCGTTTGTTTAATTTTTAAACCGGCGGGGCAGCCGTCTAAAATCAAGCCGATTCCTTCGCCATGACTTTCGCCGTAAGTCGTGACGCGAAAAATTCTTCCAAATGTATTAGCCATAAATAAAAGATAAGGTGAGGGTAATGAACGCGAGAAAAATTATAAATTATGATTGATCACGTCGATATCCTTCTGAAGTTGCTCAAAAGATTTTTTAATCTCCGCGAAGCGGTTTTGAATATCTAGCTCCGAATATTTAGAAATCCTCGCTTTGGTTTTTGCATCGGAAATAACTTTGAACGCGTAGTCATTATTTTTCGAAGAAGAAGCGTCGCCAAACATCTGCGAAATTTCTTGAGAACTAAATTGGAAAAGGGCTTTATCAAAATTTGGAGAGAAATCATCGGTGAGTTCAGACTCATCACTGAAATCTCTAAAATTATCCATTGAAATGCTCAATCCCTCTTTCTCATTTGTTTCAATGAGACTTTCGGAAAGTTCCATGTAGGATTTATTTAAATCTTCCTCAAATTGAAAATTTTGCTTGGAAAGTTCTTTCGAGCCATTGTTTTTAGAAGTGCTTTCAAGCGGTATTTCTTCCAATTGTTCTTCGTTGGATTGCGCATCTTGAGAACTTTCTTTTTTATCAAAGACGGAAGCGAATTCGTTTTTCAGATTTTGCGCCTTTTCGGAAAAAGAAGATTTTAGATCGACAAATTCAATATCGCTCATCAACTCCTCAATATCGCTCAGGTTTTTATCTTCTCTCTTTGTTTTCTCGGATGAAGTTGGCTCTTCAAACGAATCCTCTTTTTCTTCGCCTTTGCTTTCAATGGAAGCAAAACTCAAGCTTGCATCATCTGGCATAAATGCGCTTTGGTCTTCTTCATCGTCTTCGAATTCGTCAAATCCGCCTTCGACTTTGATTATATTACTGGCTTCGGAGTTATTCGGTTCTGTGGAAATATAAATTTCTTGGACTTCTTCGGCGGAACTATCATCTTCAATTTTTTCTTCTTCAAAATCCGTTTCATCTCCGCTACTTTTGAAAAAAGCGTTGAGATCTTTTTCGTCAAAATCTTCGTCTTCATTATACTCGACGGAAGATTTTTTCTCAGACGAAGAACCTGAGACAAAAGTTTCGTCTAATTCTGACAAGATGTCTTCTTCGTCTGTCTCAAAAGAAGAAGCATCTTCTGCTTCGTCGTCGGATTCAAAGAAATCATTCACGTTTTCGTCGTCGTTATCAGAAAGATCGAGCTTAATGCTCGAGTCATTGTCGCTGTCCAATTCGTCTTTGGAATTGGCAAGTTTTTCTAAATCGACTTCGTCCAAATCCACCAAATTTCTTTCAACGACAATAGCGTCGCCATCCGCGTCTTTAAAGTTTTCCGCAGCGTCGCTTTCGTCTTCGTTTTCAGAGTCGAAATCAAATGAAGCGAGATCAATCGATTCTTGATCATCTTCTGAGGATTCGTCGCTCGTCTGCTCTTTTTCTTCTTGGTTTTCTTCTGATAAATAACTATCAATGTCTAAAGTTAAGATTTCGCTTTCATCTTCAGAGGCGCCTTCCTTGGTTAATTCTAATTCGTCTTCGTCGGTTTCTTTTGTAACCTCGAAAGAGGATTCGTCTTTATTGGCTGCGTCGCCTTGGTTTATGTCGTCAAGCAAAGCTTCTTCAAACGCGGACCCCTCATTTTCAATTTTTTCATCATACTCGCTAGATTCGTTATCAAAAGAGGATACGTCGTCATCTTGGTAAGATTCGATATCAAAAGAAGCCAAATCATCTTCCAAAGAGTCATCCTCGGAAGAGGCAATTTCTTCCTCCTTTGGCGAGTTATCATCGAGAGAAGCTAAATCATCATCTCCGGACGCTTCTTCGACTTCCGTTTCATCTTTATCAAAAAAGGATAAATCATCATCTTTTGTTTCTTCGCTCTCAAAAGAGGTTAGGTCCTCATCGTTTTCAGAATCGTCATCGGAAGAGGAGAAATCTTCATCTTCAGAAAGATGACTCTCAAACGCTCTCAAATCTTCGTCATCGGTGGCATTATCTTCCAAAGAGGTTAAATCTTCGTCGCTTAAAGTTAGCGTATCATCAGATGTATTGTCCTCGAAAACGCTTAAATCTTCTTCGTCTGTCGTTTCATTATCAAGCGAAGCCAAATCCTCGCCTTCCTTAACATCGTCGTCTAAAGATGCGAGGTCATCGTTTTGTTTGGCGTCATGAGAATGCTGTTCACTAAGGAATTTATTCAACTTTTCGCTGTCGACCTCACGATGAAAGTCGGTATAAAATGGCTTATGATCGACGTTAAGAGTGCTAACAAGTTCATGAGGCTCTATGACCAAAGAGCTTTCTTGTTTGAAGGCGTTTTCAAAGTCGGCATCCTCGGCGTTAGATTCTTGTTCAAAGTCGGCTAACGCATCTTCCTCCCGCAATTCTTCATCTTCATCATCGGAACTTGATTTGATGAAATCATTAATATCTAAAATGTCGTTGTTGTAACCTCTGATATCGCCATGCTCTTCGGTTTTATCTTTATTATCAAGATACTCGTCCAGCAAACCCGATGGCAATACGTTTGTCTCAAATTCACTAATCAAAGATTCAACCGAATTGTAGATGTTTTCAAAGGAATCTTCTTTGATTTCCGACCATTCCTCCGGATCTTCAAGATTTTCGATCTCGGCGCTCTCGGTCATGCTCTGAAGTATGTTGCTATCGACTTTATCGTCTATGTTAGCCGTTTTTTCAACAAGGCTCTCTTTTTCGTCCTCATTCTTTTCAGATTCGGGATAATAGCTGTAATTGATGATT
>JAWQFJ010018014.1:0-31233 GCA_034096865.1 Theodoxus fluviatilis
ATATTGCGTACTTACCATTGATTGATAAAGTTTCAAATAACTCACTATACAAAGTGCCATCATGAATGGTTTTCAGACCAGCTACATTTTCAAATAAAAAACCTTCTGGTTCGGTTTCGCGAATAATTCTTGAGTACTCATAAACTAAATTCCCTCTGGGATCATCAAGTCCTTTTCTTTTCCCAAACACAGAAAATGCTTGGCATGGTGGACCACCAATAATGAAATCAATATCTTTTAATCCGATCTCTTTTCATATATCTTTATATGAAAGATTATTAATATCTTCACAAACTACAGGGTGTTTAGAAAGATAGCTTTGTTTGCCTTGATTATGCTTGAGAGTGTTACATGAATATGAATCGATATCTGATGAGAAGATAGAATTAAACTCCGCAGCAGAAAAGCCCAAATCTAGACCACCACCACCAGAAAACAGCCCTAAAGTATTGATTTTAAACACAATGAAAATTTCTCCAAATATAAATTATCATATTTTACCAATAATCGGTGTTTCTATACAGGTTTTGTTTAAGCTAGAATTAGTTTAAGCGATATAACTTATTATTATTTTAAATAACATATTTATCTAACTTTTATTTTACAAGAGAGAGTCTTGTTTAGAATAATGCCATGATTTTATTGTTATCCAACAAAGTCCGGGTTCAGGCATTTTGTGAATTAATGAGCCTATAACACTAATCCGCTTAATAGGCTCAAAATTAAGATATTCTTTTGATGACTTTGCAGGGATTGCCCGCAGCCACGACTCCGCTCTCGATATCCCGCGGAACAATGCTGCCGGCCCCAATCACTACATTATCTCCGATGGTGACGCCGGGAAGAATAAGCGCTCCGGCTCCAACCCAAACGTCATTTCCGATGGTTATTGGCTTACCAAATTCTAGCTCCTGTCTTCTGAGGTTCGCCTCCAGCGGATGCGTGGCGGTCAAGATTTGAACGCCCGGTGCAAACATTACGTGATCGCCAATAGTAACCTGAGCACAGTCAAGAACTACGCAGTTAAAATTAAAATAAACCTTTTTGCCCAAACGAATATTTTTCCCATAATCACAATGAAAAGGTGGCGTGATATATACGTCCGTTTCCGCTCCGAATAATCGATTAATAACTTCTTTCTTTTCAATGCCTTCCAAATTTTCGGTATTTAATCTGAAACAAAGTTCTCGCGCTTGCTTTCTTTCCTCGACAAGTTGCGGGTCGCCGCTGTAATATAGTTCGCCCGCCAACATTTTTTCTTTTTCCGTTCTCAAAATTTTATTCTCCATATTTAAATTTTAGTTTTCCGCTCGGCGCCCTTTCAAAGCGAAATAAACCTCGCTTGCGCGTAAAGTTTTAAGCCATTATCCACTTCCGTGAAATTTGGATACTTCGATTCGATTCTTCGAAATTCGGGCGTGTGCGCCATGATTTTGTCGGTTTTAACTTCAATGCCCAATTTGCGATGCAGTAATTCGTGAAACGCCAAATAATCCAGAAATTTTGGATCCACGTCCGGCAAATCGAAAATCAGCGAAAAACCGACTTCGTCCCGCGACAAATCATAATGCGCGAGTTTCGTCGTGGTGAAGCGATCAAACCAAAATATTCGCGGCAAAGTTTTCATTTCTGGAAAATAGTCTTGAATGACTCTGGCGTTGATTTTTCCCAAATCTTGAAAAACGCCGTTGTCCTGCGCTTCGCTTCTTTCGTAGGCAAGCAAAGTCGAATTTGCGTGATTGTATTCGGCGTCTTTTAAAAGAGAATTTAAGAGCTTTTCATCGTGGCTTAAGGCTTTTTGAATGAGGGCTCCCGTTTTGGAATCGGAAAGATAACCCAGCGCGTGATTCAGCTCCAAATGAAAGCCGCCGCCAAGTTTCTTCTTTCGGAACAAATAAGAACCCGAGCAATAGAGGATGTCATGGCGCGAAAATTCATTGCGAATAATGCGGTAATTTTTGAGCGCTCTTTCGAGGTTTTCGTGTTCCAAGAAGAACTTCAATCCAAGCAAAGCCTTTTGTTGCCGCTTTCCGTAAACCAAGCCGGAGCACTCTTCAAAAAACCACGGCGGCAGCGTCGCTTCAAATTCTTGTTTGATGGCGTAAGCGTTTGTGGTTAAGCATTTTTCCCGCAAAAGTTGATGAAACTGCGCGTATTTTTGTATCCACGGAACATTATCGGTGCGCTTCTTTTCGTGCTTGAGATATTTCTGGTCGAGGAAATCGACCTTTTTACAGAAGTGATAAGCGAACTTATTGACTTCGGACATTTTTTTGAGGCCGTTCTTTTTGATGATCGCCATAATTTGCACGTGATTTTTGTGCAAATCCAGCATGGACGAAATATCCAAGCCGTTTAACAGGCGTTTGCGCACAAAAAGGGCGTAGGCGTTTAAATTAATTCTTTGCATTCTGAGTATTGTCCGAAACGAAATAAATTGTAATGAACTTTGCCCATAAGCTGACAAATAATTTGGTTCTCATGAAAGATTGGTTTTGGGTTGACACGCACTGCCACCTAGAAATGATTGGTGGCAAAATCGAGGAGATATTGCAAAGGGCGGACGAAAAAAACGTGAGGCGGGTCGTCAGCATCGGCATTGACGGCGAAACGAATCGCTTGCTCGTCGAGACGGCAAAAAAGCTTCCGAAATTTAACGTGACCTTGGGCATGCACCCGCACGAAGCAAATGGGTGCCGTAATGAAGATTTGGACTTCATCCGCGAAAATCATCATCTCCCCTTTGTCATCGGTCTTGGCGAAAGCGGGCTTGATTATTATTACAAGCGATCCGAGCCAAAAGTTCAACAAGAAGTTTTTGAAAAAATGGCGGACTTGGCCGTTGAGTTAAATATGCCGCTTGTTCTGCATTCGCGGGAAGCGGAAGAAGATACTATGAATATCTTAAGGAAATACGACGGAGCTAATATCCGTTTTTTGCTGCATTGCTTCACGTCCAATATCAAGTTGGCGGAATTTGGCTGGGAGCGGGGTTATTATTTTTCTTTCAACGGCATTTCCACTTTTAAAAGCTCGGAAAGCATCCGCGAGGTTTTGAAAAATACGCCAAAGGATAGAATATTGTTGGAAACCGATTCGCCTTATCTGGCTCCGAATCCGCATCGCGGCAAAAAAAACGAGCCTGCATACGTTTCATTGATTGGCGAGTATATCGCTAATTTTTTAGGCATGAGTAATGAAGAACTGGCGCGCTTTAATATGCAAAACGCGCAAAATTTTTACAAAAACCTGACTTATGAAAATTAATCTTCTTTGTTTCGCTTATGTTCGAGAGGTCATTGGCTAGCAAAGATTGAGCATGGAAATTCCAAATGGCAGCACGGCGGCGGCTTTTCTGGATTTGCTTTGTGAAAAATATCCCGCGTTGCTTCCCAATCGAAGCGCGCTCAGGGTTTCAATGAACGAAGAATTTATTTTTACCGACGACGTTATTGAAAAGGACGCGACCGTCGCCGTTTTTCCACCTGTGAGCGGAGGGTAATATGTCCGGACATTTTTTCATCACTCCCGACCCGATTGATATTCCCGAACTCATCAAGCTTGTGGAAGAGGATAAAGTGGGCGCCATCGCCTCTTTTCAGGGGGTTACGCGAAATTACAACGCCGATCGTCAAGTCGTTAAACTTGTTTACGAGGCTTACGAAGATATGGCTTTAAAATTAATGCGGCAGGTTTTTGACGAAGCCAAAAAAAAATTTGATTTTCATAAGATGGTCATTTCGCATCGCACCGGAGTCGTTGCCGTTCGCGAGACCAGCGTTTTTATCGCCGTTTCCGCCGGACATCGCGGGACGGCTTTTGACGCCTGCAGATTTGCCATCGATCGGCTTAAAGAGATCGTTCCGATTTGGAAAAAAGAAGTTTTTGAAAATAATCAAATAGAATGGATTGCAAACAATGAGAACATTGGAAAAAGAATATAAACTGAAGACTTTTGAAAGTTATACCGTCAACAATAACTCCTACCATATCTTTCGCGTGGAGCGGCAAGATATGCGGGTTATTATGAGCATCATTTGGGGCAAAACCGATTTCCGAGTGGAGCTGGAAAAGATTAAGAACCGCTGGACTAAACAGAATCTGCAGATTTTTAAAAACCACAAGCATTATTCTTTTGTGAAAACCAGCGAGCACGGCATCGTGAACGATGAATTTTTGTGGGTTGCCGAAGAATCGGAAAAGAAAGAAGAGCTTTACATCGAATTGCCGAAAGATTTCGACAAGGTTATTTCAGAAGTCTGCCGTCAGGCTATCGAGAAAAGAGGTTGGTAGGTCTTAAACTTTGAGTTCGTAAAGATTCCAGTCGGTTTTAACAGCCAACTTATCGTACACTCCCCTAGCCCGATAATTATTGTCTCGCGTAATCCAGCGGATAACGGGCCAATTATTTTTCCTACCCTGTTCCTGAACTGCTTTAATCAATATTTCCGCAACATTCTTTCCCCTCGTAATCGGAGCGACAAACAAGTCATCCAAAAACCCTAGATTCGTTCCTCTCAACGGGCTTGGCATTTCTCTATAGTGCGCAAAACCTACCAAGTCTCCGCCATAAGTCGCCACTATGCCTTGACATGGATGCGAGCTATTCATCAGCCAGCCCCAAGTTATTTTAATGCTTTCTTCGGTAATCGTGCTTTTATAAAACTCCGCGTAACCTTTAAACAAAACCAACCAGTGTTGGTAATGTTTCTCTTCCAATTCAAGAATCTCGATTTTTTCCGTGTTCATATAATTTTGTTAAAGCGTTAAAAACTATTTTAAAAGCCGCCGGTGAGGAAAATGGATTCGCCGGTCATGAAGCTACACGCGTTAGAGGAAAGGAAAAGCGCGGCTCCAATCATTTCGTCGGGATGCGCGGCGCGGCGCGGCGCGTCCAATTCAGCGTTTCGATATATTTTTGCCATTCTTCCGGTTCGGATTCTTTCCTGCCTTTGTTTCTGTGGGTATCCACCATGCCGGGAGCTAAAGTATTCAACAAAACGTTATACTTGGCGTATTCTCTTGCTTGGCTTTGGATTAAGTTATGCTGCGCGGCTTTGGTCATGGCATAAGCCGTAACGATAGATTTAGGATAAAGCTAGTTGACCGAACCAATATTGACAACGCGTCCCCACTTTTTTTCTTTCATCAACGGCAGAACCGCTTGCAACATATCCACAGTGGCTTTTAGATTAACGGACAGGTGAAACTCCAAATCTTCCGCCGTCATGCTTTCCAAAACCGCGTTGATTTGCGCCGAAGCGTTGACGATCAATATATCGATCGACCCAGTAAAATTAAGAGCCTCGCAAATCAACTTTTGACCGGCTTTTTTTTCGGAAAGATCGCCGCCAAGTGCAAAAGCCTTTCCTGCGCTTGAATTAATCGAATCGCAGATTTGGTTCAGGTTTTCGATTTTCGTGGCGTGAAGCACAACTTGTGCTCCGGCAGCCGCCAAGCCTTTGGCAATCGAAGCGCCAATGCCTCGGGACGACCCTGTCACCAGAGCCGTTTTTCCCTTGAGATCAAAAATTTGGTTCGGCGAATAAATACTTTCCATCGCGATTAGAAAAAGAGGGTCTGTAATCCCGTTTCACCGGGCTTGCACGCGAATAATCCGCCGGACAATGGAGCCTCTGCCAAAGTGGAAGAGGGCAGACGGGTTCGCGCCGAAGTAATAAAGAGCGTTTTCAGTTCATCCCCGCCGAAAGCAACGCTTGTGGGACGTGGAACGGGCAGTTCGATGGAGCGGTCGAGAGCGCCGTCAGGCTTGTAGCGGTCAATTCTCCAGCCATCCCATATCGCGCACCAAACGCCGCCTTCGCTATCGACCGTTATCCCGTCAGGTCGTCCTTTTTTTTCATGGATTTGAGCGAAAACCCTTTTATCGCTGAGCTTTCCGTCCTTTTTTGAAAATCGATACGCGTAAATCATCCCCGGTATCGTATCCACGAAATAGAGGACTTGATTGTCCGGCGACCAAGCAATGCCGTTGGAAACGGTGAGCGCCGATTCTTTCCTTTCGACTTTGCCATTCCCAAGCACTCGGCACAGACTGCCGTTGGGTTTTGCGGCGTCGAGGCGCATCGAGCCAACCCAAATCGCGCCGTCGGGTCCCGTTTTGGCGTCGTTCAATCTATTTTCGTTCAGGTTCTCCTCGGGATTTACAATTTTTTTGAGCGCCCCGCTTTCAAAGTTTAATTCTTCAACGCCGTCTTGCGTGCAAACAACCAAACCGCCGTTTTTAGACGGAAGAACGGCGCTGACCAATTTTCCCAGCTCGCATTTTTCATTAAAAAGCGTCTCTATATCTAAACGATAAACGGCTGGGCGGAAAATATCAACCCAATAAATCTTTTTTTCGAGAGGATGCCAAACGAGAGATTCGCCTAGCTGAGCACCCAAGGCAATATGCATTCGAGGTCGATTTCCGATCTTTTTGTGTGCAGACCGGGACGCGGCAAAGGTGAAATCGCGCCCGCTCCGGCAATTCCGGTAATTCGTCGAGAAGAAGCCATAAGTTCTCTACCAATAGGATGAATTTTAATTTCCTTCATGCGCGAAGTCGGCCCTAAAACGACAATCGCGCCAATCGGCTCATCGTCTGTGCCGATAATCGGCGCCGCTACCGAGCAAACGCCGGGCAAATGCTCTTCGCTGGAAAAGGAATAGCCTCGCGCTCTCACCAGCACAAGATCCGCTATTAACTTTTCTTTGTTGGATATGGTTTCTGAGGTATATTTTTCAAAGTCTAAACCGTCGATAATCTTTCGCGCTTTGTCGGGATCTTCAAACGCCAACAGAGCTTTGCCGGCTGCCGTGCAATGCGCCGGCACGCGCCTACCCGCCTGCACCAAAACGCCTAGTGCTTAGTTTGTGTATTAAGCGAATTAATGTTGTATGTCCAATTGATAAGTAGGCGTGTAGTGTATATGCATTCTGCGCCGCGAGGCAATCCAAGCCTTGACGTCTTTTTGTTTATGAACAGAGTGATTATCAGCAATTATATGCAACTGTTTATTAGGGTATTTGCGATAAATCTTCTTTAAAAATTTAATAAAATTTTCCGCTGTATTTCTATCGATACTTGAAGCCGTAACTTCTCCGCTCGCGGTTTCTAAAGCGGTTACAAGATTGATTGTTCCGTGCCTAAAATATGTTGCCGTTTGGCGTTCGGGCTTGGCGAAAATCCCGGGAAGCACAGGCTGTGATCTTTCAAGCGCTTGAATTTGAGTCTTTTCATCCACGCAAATAATCAAAGCGTTATCAGGCGGACTCATATAAAGACCAATAATGTTTGTCGCTTTTTCTTTAAATTCCGGATCGGGGCTTTTTCCACGCCAATAATCGGTTTGATGAGGTTTGAGTTGATTTTCTTTCAAAGCCTTCCAAACCGAGTGCGTCGATACTCCGGTAATTTTTGACGTTTCTCTAATCGTCCTTCTTTTTCTCCCATCCCCGGGAGAACTGCAAGCTACAGATATAATTTCAGCTTTCTTTTCAGGGGAATGATTTTTTCGGTTTCCGGGTCTTTGCAAATCTCTAAGCCCCTCGAGCCCTTTTTCTATCCAGCGAGTTTTCCACTTATGCAACGTGGACGACGATATTCCAAGTTTAGCTAAAACACTACTTGGGCTATCCCCGTTAGCAAGATCAAGAATAATTTGCGCTCTTAGCTTCATGCGGCTTTCGGCGGTATGAGAGGTAGTAAATCTTTTTAGAGTCAACGCTTCCGATTCAGAAACAACGATAGGTAATGATTTTCGCATAAGGCATAAATGAATAATTAAAATGCCTCACAATAATTAAATTCGCTTATTTTGCAAACAATACACTAGGGTACAGTAAGACGGCGGTTCTTTACTGGATAAGAGAAGCGGGCGAGCGGCTTTTGGCTGGCAAAATGTATGATGACGATACTCTTAATTCTATTCCAGTAATGGAATTTGATGAAATGTGGCGCTTTGTTCAAAAAAAAGTCGAAAATTATGGGTTTGGATTGCTTTTGAAAAAAGGGGAAACGCCCAATCGCATTCACATGCGGTCATAGTGATAAGAAAACGTTCGAAAAACTGATGAACAAAGTAAGTCTTATTCATTGCGAGGAGTACTCTACGGACGCTTGGAAGATTTACAGAAAAGTCGTGCCAGAAAAGAAGCATAAGCAAGGAAAAGCTGGAACACATTGCATCGAAAGTTTCAACGCAAATGTGAGGCACTATCTTGCAAGATTTCGACGACAATCAAGGTGCAATTCAAAGTGCGCTGAAATGGTGGCGGTGACACTCAATCTATTTTTCAACAAGAAAGAAGCGATATCACTACTCTTTTAACAATCCCTTAAAAGTTTATTTTGGAATTGCTTCTTTGATTACAAATCAAGAGTTAATCAACCAATCAAAAAAAGAAGGGATTTTTCTTTTAACTCAAAACGGAGATCACTTAAGAAATTTTAAACAAGGAAGTTAGAGCATATTGAATTTATTCCAAGTTAAAGCTTTGCTTGCAAGTGACTATATTTGTTTTTTCTCAAGGTATTCCATCCAAATCATACTCACCAAAAAAAGAAATTTAACGGTTGGCTTTTTCCTAAAGCAATACCGAAAGCCAGAAGTAGATAATTCCAAAAGAGAGGACGACTTGCAAAGAAGCGGTGTTCGCGTAAAGAGGCGCGTCGCCGCCCATTTGTTTGGCGAAGACGTAGCCGTTTGCCGCCGCGGGCATTGACGAGATAATCACCGACACAACCAGCACATAACTTTCAAGCCCCACCATTGTTCCGATTAAGTAAGTCAAGGTCGGCAGAATAAATAGTTTGTTCACGCAGCCCAGAAAAACGTACATCTTCGTCGTTTTCAGTTCCATCAACCGCAAACCCGCCCCCACGGTGAGCAGAACGATGCCTAAAGTCGCGTTGCTGACAATGTATGCCGCGTCTTCAATCGGCTTCCAAATAGGGATTTTCAACAGCGAAATCGCCAAACCAATCACGCAACCAAGGATAATCGGGTTGGTAACTATCCGCTTGGCAATATTGAGCGGATTGGGCTTGCCCTCGGTAAGTAGCAAAGTCATCAAGATCACGTTGTAAACGTTGACGATCGGAATCAAAATCCCCATGCCCAAAGCCGCAACGGTGAGCGATCTTTGCTCCAAAACGCCGGAAATTACCGCCAGCGCGATAAAGCCGTTCCAGCGCGTGCTGGCTTGGCACAAAGAGGTATATGAAGGTTTGTTGAACCCCGGCAGTTTTTTCCCAATCAAATAAATTAGGTTAAGGATGACAAAAATGGTGCAAAGCGCGGAAAGCAGGGTTATTGCGAATAAGCTGAAGGGAATCGTCGTCAGGTCGGCTTTTGAGAGAGTAACGACGATCATCAGGGGAATAAATAGGACATACGAGATTCTCTCGACGCCCATCCATACTGCATCTTTGTTCAGGAGCGTCATGCGCAGGAACTTGCCCAGCGCGATGATGAAGATAACCGGAAGGAGTCCGCTCATGACTTCTAAATCATCCATCTAGGAAAAACGAAGCGCGACGCCCATCATTTTATAAATAAGGTCGGCGCAGAGAAAATCGTAGGCGTGGAATCCGTTTATCGGCGAGTGTTCGACGAGGTCAAAGCCGATCAGTTTTCTATTCTGCAAACAGGCGTGGACAAGCTCAAAAAACTGATAATAGCCCAAACCGCCCGGAACGGGCGTTCCTGTGGCGGGCGTTACAGCGGGGTCGAATCCATCGATATCGATGCTAATATAAACGCGCTCGGGAAAAGATTCCGGCAGCGCGACTTTTTTACGGGGTTCTTGACACAATTGGCTTGCCGGAAAAAACGGGAGCTTGTTCTTTTCGATGAAATCATATTCTTCACGACAAAGCGCGCGGTTGCCGATTTGGGTGACCGGAACCCCCAAATCATGGATTCTCCGCATCACGCAAGCATGTGAATATTTGTCGTCTTGGTAGGAATCGCGAAAGTCGGTCGTGCGCGTCAAAATTCACCACGCCAAAATGTTCGCCCTGTTCAAGCAGTCCCATAATCGCGCCTAAGGTAACGCTGTGCTCGCCGCCGATGACGATGGAGATTCCGTTGAATCGAGCGGCTTCGGCGGAGGCTTTGGCGATTTCGCCAAGCGTGCCTTGAATATTTTGGTTTACGTTAATCGCTTCGCGCGTGAAAATTTTATGCAGGTAAGGTTCGGCGTAGATTGCGTCGGTCAATTCGAGCTGTCCGGAGATGTCCAAGATTTGCTCGGGCGCGCGGCTAGTCCCGCCGCCAAAGGAAACGGTGCGCTCCAATGGAACTGGGATAATATGGAATTTCGCCTCTTCTTTCGCGGGCTGAGAGATTTCGGAATGGAGGAAATGTTTTGGCATCAGCTTAAATTCTTTTTATAATCTTCATAACCAAATTTTTTGATGATCTTCAGCTCGTCGGTTTTTTTGTTCCAAACCGCGATTGAAGGTCGAAGCACGCCGTTAAACTCCGTCGTTTTAACCATCGTGTAATATGCCATGTCCGTGAAGATAAGCCGATCACCGATTTTCAAAGGTTTCTTGAAGCTGTAATCACCAATAACGTCGCCCGTTAAGCAAGTCGGAGCGCCGATGCGACATTCAAATTCAAATTCGCCGGGCTTTCCCGCAAAAGTGATTTCAGGCGTGTAAGGCATTTCCAGCACGTCGGGCATGTGCGCCGTCGCCGAAACGTCGACAACCGCCAAATGTTTGCCGTTGAAAGTAACGTCCAGAACTTCGCAAACCAACCCGCCGATAGACCAAGCAATGGCTTCTCCCGGCTCCAGATAGACCTTCATATCGTGGCGGCTTTTAAAATCGACTATCAGGTCAATCAACCCTTGCCGGTCATAATTACCGCGAGTGATGTGGTGCCCTCCGCCAAAATTAATCCATTTCATGCGCGGCCAATATTTGCCAAATTTTTCCTCCACGGCTTTCAAAGTTTTGGCAAGCGGCTCCAAGTTTTGCTCGCACAAATTATGAAAATGCAGGCCGTCCAGCAAAGAAACGTCGTATTTTTCAAACTCGGAAAGGATGGTTCCCATCCTTGAATAAATCGACGAGGGATCGTAAATCGGAGTTTCGCCAACCGAACATTCGGGGTTAATCCGAATGCCGATATTCAATTTGGGATTTTCTGATTTAGCTTTGGCGATTAAGTTCCGGAAACGCAGCAACTGGCTGAAGCTGTTAAAAACGACGTGGTCGGAAATTCTCAGAATTTCTTCCATATCGTCGGGTCGATAACCGGCGCCATAGGTATGGATTTCGCCTTTAAACTCTTCCTTGCCAAGCCTTGCTTCATGCAAGCCGGAAGCGCAAACGCCGCTCAGATATTTGTCAATCATAGGCGCGAAATGAAACATCGCAAAAGCCTTCAACGCCAAAAGTATCTTCGCTCCGCTTTTCTTTTGAACGTCGTCTAAAAGTTGCAGGTTATATTCAAGCTCGTTGACTTCGATGACGTGCGACGGAGACGGCGTGCGATAGGGATCAAAATTTACAAATGGATTTCTTTCCATGGCAGCCCGTAAAGGTTAAGGTCGTTCAAAAAAGGTTCGGGATCAAACTGCTCGATATTGAACACGCCTTTTCCACTCCAAGCTCCGGTAAGTAACATTTTGGCTCCAATCATCGCGGGAACGCCCGTGGTATATGAAATTGCCTGAGAACCAACTTCCTTATAGCAGGCTTCATGGTCGCAAGTGTTGTAAATGCAGTATTTTTTTTGGACGCCGTTTTTTGTTCCGGTAATCCAACAGCCAATACAGGTTTTGCCTTTCGTCGTTTCTCCCAACGAGCCGGGATCCGGCAACAGGGCTTTGAGGAACTGCAAGGGGATAATTTCTTTGCCTTCAAATTGAATAGGCTCGATCGAAGTCATGCCAATATTCTGCAGGACTTCAAGATGTTTGAGGTAGTTTTCCGAAAACGTCATCCAAAAACGCGCTTTTTTGATTGGAAAATGTTTGGTCAAAGATTCGAGTTCTTCGTGGTAGAGCTTATAAATACGCTTCTTACCGATGCCTTCTGGAAAATCAAAATCCTTGCTAACCGACATCGGCGGAATAGTTTTCCACTGCCCGTCCTCCCAATACTTTCCTTCTTGGGTGATCTCGCGAATATTGATTTCCGGATTGAAGTTGGTCGCAAACGCTTTGCCGTGGTCGCCCGCGTTGCAGTCGATAATATCGAGAACGTCTATCGCGTCGAAGTGTTTTTTCATGGCATGTGCTGTGAAAACGTTGGTCACGCCCGGATCAAAACCCGAACCTAACAAGGCGATAATACCTTTTTCCTTGAACCTTTCGTGGTAAGCCCACTGCCATTTGTATTCAAATTTGGCTTCGTCCGGCGGCTCGTAATTCGCCGTATCGACGTAATTGGTTCCGGTCTCCAAGCAAGCGTCCATAATCGGCAAGTCTTGATAAGGAAGCGCCACGTTGATCACGACTTGGGGTTTAATCTTACGGATTAACGGTTCGACTGGCAAGAGTGATGTGAGAAAAAACGGAAGGAATCTGCGCGCATTTATGGGCGACAACTCTGCCCACTCCGCCCGCGCCGATGATTAACGCTTATGACATGTTAGAAGCTCCATCAAAAAGTTAATTTTATAGAATGATCACGAGATCAAAAAGACAGGAAAGTATATTCTACAAAATTTGTGTCAAATTTAATATTTACATAACAAAGTTTTTATAAGTCGGGGAAAGATAAGTCGGACGAAGGTTTTCAAATAATTTCAGGGTAATAGGAATTGAAAAAAATATATTGCGGAAGTTTTTAGCAGTAAATTACATGCAAAAATTCTCTTTACAAAATATAAAATAATTGCTGAAAAGTTTTATTAAAACGTATTTTAAATATTTAGTAATAATTTTTGCTGTTTTCAATTGACATTAATATGTTTTTTTTTTATGTTTCCATGTTTTCTATAAAATTTTTTAGAGCAGTTTCAGCTTCATACAAAGTCTAACGTCGCTTTCTTATGAAATTCTCCCACCTTCCTAATTCGTATTATTCTCCCCCCTCAAAAATTTTTTATTTATATATTAAGCGTCCATGACTCTAAAAACCTTTTTCTTAAAAAATTCGCTCTAGTTTTTAAGTTTACTACCGCGCTTGATCAAATCAGGCGAAATCTCGTGAACGGGATATTGGAAAATTCATTTTTAATATTTTCCGAATTAACTGACTTTAACGTTAATTTCCTAACAAGCTAATATTTATAATATCTCGCGCAATATTCAATTACTTTCAACTTTAAAAGGAATCTATGACTCATTCTAATCCAAATAAATATCGTTTGCGTCTTAACTTCGGCAAAATCAAAGATTTGATAGATCCTCCGGCATTGTTAAAGGTGCAAAATGACTCTTTCGAATGGTTTATCCAAAAAAACGCGGTCCCTGAAAAAAGAGAAAATCAAGGCTTGGAAGCCGTGTTTCGTTCCGTTTTTCCAATTACGGACTACAGCGGCAATTGCAGGCTTGAATATTTGTACTATCGCTTAGGCGAGCCGAAGTACACTCCTTACGAGTGCAAAACTCGCGGCACCACTTATGCCGCGCCAATGAGGGTTTCCTTGCGTTTGGTTTTCTTTGACAAGGAAGACGTCAAGGAAAACAAAAAGGTAGTGGATATCAAAGAGCAAGAAATTTATTTTGGCGAGTTTCCTTTGATGACCGACGTTGGCTCTTTCGTGATCAACGGCACGGAGCGCGTCATCGTCAGTCAGTTGCACAAATCCCCCGGCGTTTTCTTCTCGCACGACAAAGGCAAAACGCATTCAAGCGGCAAGTTGCTCTATTTCGGCGGCATCATTCCGCAAAGAGGTTCTTGGTTGGATTTCGAATTTGACAGCAAAGATATTTTGTACGCCAAGATTGACCGCAAGCGAAAATTTATCGCGACGATTCTGCTCAAGGCTTTAAATTATACGACTCACGACCTGCTCAATAAATTCTACAACACGGAGGTTTTTAATTTAAGCGGCGCCGTCGATAAAGACGAACAGGATCGAGTTTTCACGAAGAAACTAAACGCGCAGGCGGCTTTAAACCAGAAAACTTTTGGGGATATTCATAATCCAAAAACGAAAGAGTTGATTGTCCAAGAAAACAGGAAGATCAACAAAGTCATTCTCCGTAAGCTCCAAGAAGCGGAAGTTCAAGAGATTCCATCTACTCAAGATGATTTATTGGGCAGATATTCTTTAGACGACGTTAAAAACTCCGAAGGCGAGATGATAGTCGCTTGCAACGAGCCAATTACTTCTGAGGTTTTGGAGAAATTATTGGAGAATAAAATCACTTCCATCGAAGTCTTGTTCATCGGACACCGCACCATCGGAACTTCTTTGAGAGACACCTTAGCGATGGATAAAGTGAGCACTGCTAACGAGGCGTTGTTGAAAATTTACAATAAAATGAAGCCCGGCGACCCGCCGACTTTGGAAGTCGCCAAAAATTTGTTGCATAATATGTTTTTTGCTCCCGAAAGGTTTGACCTTTCTCGCGTGGGTAGAATGAAATTAAACAAAAAGTTTAATATCGATCGCGACCTCGACGATAGAGTATTGCACAACGAAGATATCTTTAAAGTCGTCGAGTACTTGCTCCATTTGAAGCAAGGCGTTGGCGTGATCGACGACATTGACCACCTCGGCAATCGAAGGGTGAGAAGCGTGGGCGAATTGCTTGAAAATCGCTTCAGAACAGGTTTGGTGAGAATGGAAAGGTCAATCAAGGAAAGAATGTCTTTGCAAGAACCCGAGCAGATGATGCTGCATGATATTGTGAACTCCAAGCCCGTAACGGCGGTTATCAACGAATTTTTCTGCAGCAGCCAGTTATCGCAGTTCATGGATCAAACCAATCCTTTGGCTGAAGTTACGCACAAAAGACGCTTGAGCGCATTAGGGCCGGGCGGTTTAACTCGCGAAAGAGCGGGCTTTGAAGTTCGTGACGTGCACCCTTCCCATTACGGCAGACTCTGCCCTGTTGAAACTCCCGAAGGTCCGAATATCGGTTTGATTTCTTCGATGGCGACTTTTGCAAAATTAAACGAATTTGGTTTTATCGAAACCGCTTATAGAAAGGTTGTCGACGGCAAAGTTACCGAAGATATCGAGTATTTGTCAGCTATCGACGATGGCAAGTTTAAAATCGCGCAAGCCAATTGCGAAGTCGATAAAAACGGCGAGATCTTATATGACTTCGTTTCCGCAAGAGAAGGCGGCGAATTCAAATCGGTTCATAAAAGCGAGATCAGCTACGTCGACCTTGCCCCAAGGCAATTGGTTTCCGTCGCGGCTTCGTTAATTCCGTTTTTGGAGCATGACGACGCCAACAGAGCTTTGATGGGCGCGAACATGCAACGCCAAGCGGTTCCGGTAGTCAAACCCGAATCGCCTTACGTCGGTACCGGTATGGAATTTCAAGTCGCTAGAGATTCCGGCGCTTGCATTATCGCAAGATGCGATGGCGTTGTGGACAAAGTCGATTCCTCCCGTATCGTCGTGAAAGCCGACAGAGATTTGGAAGAGGAAAACCAAGAAGTTCAAGCCATTGTCGATATTTACCACCTTAATAAATATCAACGACCCAACCAGAATACTTGCATCAATCAAACGCCGTTGGTGAAGCCCGGCGACGTCGTTCACGCGGGTCAAATTTTAGCGGATTCCTCCAGTTCCGAGGCGGGCGAAATCGCTCTCGGTCAAAACATGCTGGTCGCTTTCATGCCATGGAACGGTTTTAACTTCGAGGATTCAATCATCGTCAGCGAAAAAGCGCTTAAAGACGAAAGGTTTACTTCCGTGCATATCGAAGAATTAGAAGTTTTGGCGAGGGATACAAAACTTGGCAAGGAAACCATCACGCGAGATTTGCCGAACGTGAACGAATACTCGATTCGCCATTTGGATGATTGCGGTATCGTGCGCATAGGTAGTTACGTAAAACCCGGCGAGGTGTTGGTTGGTAAAACTACGCCTAAAGGCGAATCCCAACTCAACCCCGAGGAAAAATTACTCCGCGCCATATTCGGCGACAAAGCCGGCGACGTGAAGGACTCGTCTTTAAGAACTCCGCAAGGCGTCGAAGGCGTGGTTATCGACGTTAAGGTCTTCAACCGCAGAATGGTTGAAAAAGACCAGCGCTCGTTGCTAATCGCACAGGCGAACATCAGAAAAATCGAAGAGGATTATCAAGACGAAATCCGAATCATCAAATCCAACATGGTTCAGATTGTCTATCCTTTGATTGGCAATAAAGCCTTGAGCGAAGACTTGCTGGATGTGTTTGCGCACCAGTTGATTTTGCCAAAGGGCACGGTCATTACGGAAGAAAACTTAATGTCTATTCCCGAGGAGTGCTGGCCGGAAATCAGAATCGACGACGAGGCTCTCAACGAAAGGTTGAGAATCATAATGCAAAACATTACCGTTCAATTCGATCTTGTGAAAAACCTCTACGAGCAAAGAATTGAAAAGGAAACTCGCATCGACGATCTCCAACCCGGCGTTATCCGCTCGATTAAAGTCTTTATCGCAATTAAAAGACGTTTGTCCGTCGGCGATAAAATGGCGGGACGACACGGTAACAAGGGCGTTATCTCTAAAATCGTACCGGTTGAAGACATGCCTTACACCGAGGATGGAAGAACGGTTGACGTGATTCTCAATCCTCTGGGCGTCCCTTCGAGGATGAACGTTGGGCAAATTTTGGAGACTCACCTTGGATTGGCGGCAAAAAAACTTGGCGAAAAAATCGACGAGATGTTTATCAAGATGCAGCCGGTTGAAAAAATTAAAGAATTCGCGCTCAAAATTTACAATTCGCCATTTGTCGAAAAAATGCTTGGTCAAATGGACGAGTACGAATTGCGAGATTTCTTAGGCAGATTAAGAAACGGAGTCCACGTTGCCACGCCGGTTTTTGACGGGGCGAAAGAAGATGAAATCCACCGTTTGATGGAATTATGCGATTTGGACAAATCCGGTCAGATGACGCTTTTCGACGGACGTACCGGCGAAAAATTCGACCAGAAAATCACCGTCGGATACATGTATATTCTGAAGCTTTACCATCTCGTCGATGAAAAGATTCACGCGCGTTCGATCGGGCCATATTCGTTGGTTACCCAGCAACCGTTGGGTGGCAAGGCGCAATTCGGCGGTCAGCGCTTCGGAGAAATGGAGGTGTGGGCTTTGGAAGCTTACGGCGCCGCTTACACTTTACGCGAATTGCTGACGGTGAAATCCGACGACGTCGCCGGTCGAAACAGAATTTACGAAGCTATAGTCAAAGGCAAGTACGAGAATAACAAAACTTACCTGACTGAATCATTCAAAGTTTTGATCAATGAGATGAAGTCGCTTTGTCTCGAATTTAAATTGATCAAAGACATTCTTTTTATCGAAGATGAAATGTAGTCCTAATGCTTCTTTTTTCATCATTTCTAGAAACATTCTTACTCGGAGGCTCTATTGAAATCCAGTGAATCTATAAACCCACAAGAATATCAGGCAGTCCAAATTCAACTTGCCTCGCCTGATCAGATTACTTCTTGGTCAAACGGCGAAATTAAAACGTCGGAAACGATTAACTACCGAACATTCAAACCCGAAAGGGAAGGTCTTTTTTGCGGCAAAATTTTTGGTCCCGTCAAAGACTATGAATGTATTTGCGGCAAGTACAAAAGGATGAAGCACAGAGGCATCACTTGTGATAAGTGCGGCGTTGAAGTCATTGAATCCAAAGTGAGACGCGAAAGATTAGGTCATATTCGCTTGGCGTGTCCGCTTTCTCACATTTGGTTTTTGAAAGGCTTGCCAAGCCGAATGGCAAACATCCTCGATATTACGCTCAAGGACTTGGAAAAAGTCATCTATTTCGACGCTTACATGGTTTTAAATACGGGCAAAACGGATTTGAAAATCGGCGAAGTTATCGAAGAAAAGAAATATTTGGAGTTGGTCGAATCCGACGAAGATTTTGCGGCTTCGATGGGAGCCGAAGCTGTCAAAGAGTTGTGCGAACAAATCGATATTTACGATTTAAGTTCCGTTTTACGCGAGGGATTACGCGAAGCAACTTCGGAAGCGAAACGCAAAAAAATCGTGAAGCGCCTTAAAGTCGTCGAGTCATTCAAAAACTCGGGCATCGACCATAAGAATATGTTCGTGGAAGTCATCCCCGTCATATCCCCTGACTTACGTCCATTGGTTCCTCTCGAAGGCGGACGTTTTGCGACAAGCGATTTAAACGACCTTTACCGCCGCGTGATTCACAGGAATAATCGTTTGAGACGTCTGATCGAACTGAACGCGCCCGAGATTATCGTTAAAAACGAAAAGAGAATGCTGCAAGAGTCCGTTGACGCTTTGTTTGACAACGGAAGACGCGGACGACCGATTACTGGAACAAACAAAAGACCTTTAAAATCTTTGAGCGACTCGCTGAAAGGCAAGTATGGCCGCTTCCGCCAAAACCTTCTTGGCAAGCGCGTGGATTATTCCGGCAGAACCGTGATCGTCGTGGGTCCTCACTTGAAACTAAACCAGTGCGGCTTGCCAAAATCGATGGCTTTGGAATTGTTCAAGCCTTTCATTTTCAATGTGTTAATTCGCAATGAAAAAGCGGCGACCATCAAAATCGCCAAAAGAATGGTTGAGGATAACGATCCGGACGTTTGGGCGGCTTTGGACGAGGTCATCGTCGAGCATCCCGTGTTATTAAATCGCGCCCCGACTTTGCACAAATTGGGTATCCAAGCATTTGAGCCGATTTTGGTGGAAGGCAAAGCGATCCAACTCCATCCATTAGTTTGTACGGCGTTCAACGCCGACTTTGACGGCGACCAAATGGCTATTCACGTGCCGTTGACCGTCGAAGCGCAAATGGAAACCAAGGTTTTGATCATGGCAACCAACAATATTCTTTCTCCCGCAACCGGAAAGCCAATCATGCTCCCAACGCAGGATATGGTTCTTGGAATTTATTGGTTGACCAAAGACTTCCCGGGCAAAAAAGGTGAAGGCAAAATTTTTGGCGACTTGTCCGAAGTTGTTGCCGCGTATGACCATAATCTGGTTGATCTCCATGCGAAAATTAAACTCCGTGTCAACAATGAGTTTGTGGAAACCACCGTGGGTCGCGCTTTGCTTAGCGATATTCTTCCTAAGGGCTTTGAATTTTCGGCGATCAATAGAGTGATCAAAAAGAAAAGTTTGGAAGACTTAATCGACATGGTTTATCGCCACGCGGGTAACGTCGAGACCGTGAGAGTTCTCGATACGATTAAAGACATGAGCTTTAGATTTTCGACGAAAGCCGGTTTCTCTATTTCGATGCAGGACATGATTATCCCCGCCGAGAAAGACGAAATTATTAAGAAGGCATACGAGGAAGTTACCGAAATCCATCAGCAGCACCAAGACGGGATTATCACCGACGGCGAACGTTACAATAAGGTCGTCGACATTTGGTCGAGAGTGACGGAAATTATCGCGGACAAGATGATTAAAACTCTGGGCAAGGAAAAGCTGGACGAGAACGGCAGAAGCCTGCTCAATCCGATCTATGTCATGGCGGATTCCGGCGCAAGGGGTTCCACTAACCAGAGCAAGCAGCTGGGCGGTATGCGCGGATTGATGGCGAAACCGACCGGGGAAATCATCGAAACGCCGATTACCGCGAACTTCCGCGAAGGTTTGAGCGTTCACCAGTACTTCATTTCAACCCACGGCGCGCGAAAAGGTCTTGCCGATACGGCTCTCAAAACGGCGCGTTCAGGTTATTTAACTCGCCGTCTAGTGGACGTTGCTCAAGATTGCATGGTTTCTGATCATGACTGCGGGGCGATTGATGGTTTGACAATGAGCGCTTTGCTTGAGAACGGCGAAATCATTGAAACATTGGGCGAAAGAATACTGGGTCGCGTATTGGCGGAGCCGGTTTTCGATCCGATCACCGAAGAGTTGCTGTTTGAAGAAGGACAACTCTTAACGGAAGAAGAAGTTGAAAAATTCAATAAAACGACCGTATCCGAAGTTAAAATCCGTTCCGTATTGACTTGCGTACTCCCGAAAGGCGTTTGCGCCAAGTGTTACGGTAGAGACTTGAGCAGAGGCGGAATGGTTTCCATCGGCGAAGCGGTGGGCGTTATTGCCGCGCAATCGATTGGGGAGCCCGGCACGCAGTTGACCATGCGGACTTTCCACATCGGCGGTACGGCGAATAGGCAAGTCGAACAGTCGGCTTGGGAATCGACTAAAGCGGGTATTCTCTCCTTGAAAGATTGCCGAATAGCAAAAAATCGTGACGGGCAAACGATCATCATGAATCGAAACTCCGAGATTCTCGTGCTTGACGCTCAAGGTCGCGAGCTTGAAAGACATCGCGTCCCAATCGGCGCCAAAATTCTCGATACCGACGGAACTCAAGTTGAAATAGCCTCCAAGGTCGCGGAATGGGATCCTTTTGCGGTGCCAATTATCTGTGATCACGACGGGATCGCTAAATTTGTTGATATTATCGAAAATGAAAGTTTAAGAATTCAGATTGACGATAATATCGGTATCACTCGCGAAGTGATTATCGAGTCTTTAAACGAAGACCTCAAGCCGCGAATTATGCTGCGAAACTTGGAAACAAAACGAGACCTCAAATTGGAAGATGGTAGACCGCATATGGGTTACTACTTGCCGGTCAAAGCCGAATTAATGGTGAAAGACGGCAGCGAGATTCGAGTTGGAGACGTGATTGCCAAGATTCCTCGCGAAACTACCAAGAACAAAGACATCACCGGTGGTTTGCCAAGAGTCGTCGATCTTTTCGAAGCCCGCGCACCAAAAGATCCTTGCGTGATTTCGGATATCGATGGTTTTGTGGCTTTCGGCGAAAGCATGAAGCGCAAGCGCCGCTTGATTGTCCAACCTGAAGTGGGCGAGCCAAAGGAATATCTCATTCCACGCGGAAAACACATCATCGTTTTCGAAGGCGATTTTGTGAAAGCCGGCGACGCGTTAACCGACGGCGACGCGAATCCGCATGACATCGTTCGCGTTAAGGGCATGAAGGAACTGCAAAGATTCCTCGTGGATGAAGTTCAGGAAGTTTACCGCTTGCAGGGCGTGAAGATCAACGACAAGCATATTGAAGTGATTATTCGTCACATGCTGAACAAAGTTGAGATTACCGAACCCGGCGACACAAACTTTATGATTGGCGAAAGCGTCACCAAAATCCAATTCCTCAAGGAAAACAACAAAGTTCAAGAGCAGGGGCTGCAAAAAGCCGACGCCAAGCCTTTGTTGTTGGGCATCACAAAAGCGTCTTTGGCGACGGATTCGTTTATTTCCGCGGCTTCTTTCCAAGAAACAACCAAGGTCTTAACAGAAGCGTCAATCAATGGTCGCTTGGATTACCTCTCGGGTCTCAAGGAAAATGTGATTATGGGACGTCTCATTCCTGCGGGAACCGGCTTTATTTATGATCATATCTTCAATTACCATCAGGAAGGATACGTCCCGCCGATTAAGGAAATCAGCTCAATCATGACGAAAGCTCAGGAGTTCGAGGAAATAGAAGAGGAAGATTATTAATGAATGGCGTGGCTATGCTCAATTAGCCCACAATAATTTAAACGAATTGGTTTGAAACCTTTAAAATCGTTTTAAACTAATTTGTCCCTCCCTATTTTTTCCCACCCTTAATGGCTTGCCGAAACTTTTTTTCGGCTTCCTCATTAAATAAAAATTCATTTATTTCAACGTCAAGACGCTTTGGAGAAACGCATTAACTATCTCTGAGGTATTGTTTAAAAACACTTTTAAAGATTTATAATTATCGAATGACACAAAAAAATAACGTCACACGAGAAGAAGCGGAAAACGCGGTCAGAACGATTTTAACATTTATCGGCGAAAACCCGCAACGGGAAGGTTTGAAGGAAACTCCTCGGAGATTTATCGACGCCTACCTCGAATTATTCGACGGCTACAATGATAATCCGGATAAGGTTTTAGCCAAAACTTTTGCGGAAATCGAATACCAAAAAGAGATGGTGCTTGTGAAAGATATTCGCGTGGTTTCATTTTGCGAACACCATGTGCTGCCGATTATCGGCAAAGCTCACGTGGCTTATATCCCCGACGAAAAAGTCGTTGGTATCAGCAAACTAGCTCGTCTTGTGGATATTTATTCCAGAAGGCTGCAAACGCAAGAAATCATGACCAGCCAACTTGTCGAATCAATCGAAAAAAATCTCAAGCCGAAAGGAACCGCCGTTTTGATTTCCGCTTATCATTTCTGCATGTCTATTCGCGGCACTTCAAAGCCCGATTCGCAGACGGTAACCTCCCAGTTCAGCGGCGTTTTTAATCAAGACAGAGATTACAAAGATGATTTTTATAGGCTGATCAACATCAAATCTTAAACTATTCTAACTTGTCTCGTAAACTTTACGGTTTATAAATCGTCCCCTCATTCAAACCTAGATGCCTGAATTGCCGGAAGTCGAAGTTGTCGCCCGCGAACTCGACGCCAAAATAGTTGGCAGAAGATTAACGGAGATTATCGAGTATACTCCGCGTTCTCTCAAAGCTAAACCCGCTCTAATTCTCGGCAGATTAGGCGCCTCAAAGATTTTGCGCGTTTACCGCAAAGCCAAATATATTTTCTGCCAATTTGAAAACGGAGAGCATCTTGTTTCCCATCTGAGGATGACGGGCAAATTTGTTTTTCAATCCCAAAATGCCATGCCGCACAAACATGACCGAATAGGCTTTGTGCTGGATAATGGCGAGAAGGTCATGTTTAACGATTCGCGACGATTTGGAACGATCGAGATCGTTCATGAGAAGGAGTTTCCCGAGAAATTTAAAAAGTTGGGCTTGGAGCCTTTTGATGATGAGTTTAACGCAAGCTCATTGGCGAAATTGACCAAAAAATCGAAGCAAAGCACCAAATTGTTTTTGATGGATCAAAGCAAAATTGCAGGATTAGGAAATATTTACGCTTCCGAAATTCTTTTTCGTTCCAAAATACACCCGCAAAAAATCGTCAATTCTCTCTCGACCGCAAAAATTAAGAAATTAACGAGCGCCATTAAAGAAACGCTGACGGAGGCGCTGTCTAAAAACGGCACGACTATCTCAGATTACCGTCGCGTCGACGATAAAACGGGCGAGTTCCAAAATTTTTTGAATGTTTACGCAAGGGCGGACAAGGAGTGTAAAACCTGCGGCAAGCCGATTAAAAAAATCATTCAAGGACAACGAAGCACCTTCTTTTGCCCCTCCTGCCAAAAACTCTAAAGCGAAGTGGGGAGTAGGGAATTGAGAATGAACTACCCCGCAGCAAGCTGCGGGGTATCTAAAATCTCAGAACATCGTCATCTGCCCTGAACTTAATAAATCTTTATGTAACTGCTGATATTTTAAATCTTTGCCCTGATACTTTATGTAATTTCTGATAGCTTCTTCATTTGCGTGTTCGCCTACCGTAGAAACAAAATATCCACCCAACCAAAACTCGCCGCCCCAAAGCTGCTTTTTTACTTCGGGCTTCTTTGCAAATACCTCGCGAGCCGTCACGCTCTTAAGCATTTTTGAAATCTTACTCGGGCTGTAAGTAGGAACTGATTGCAACAAAAAATGTATACGCTCTCTCTCAGTTCCTATCTCAAGAAAAAAATCTCATATCTCTTTGAAATTTGAACGCAAGTATCCACCAGTAAGCGATCCACACTCTCATCAATTACAAGCCTTCTATACTTGGCAACAAATAGAAAATGGCACATCAGTAATGAGACGTTATTGCTTTTTCTAATTAGTTTTCCCATAACCGTTTCACTAAATCCCTTTCAAAAAATATTCAATAGCTAAAAAACAACAAAAACGCTGCAAGCAGCGGGGTATAAAACCCAAGGCAAGCAATTAAAGTCTTCCAAAACAGCTCCCCAAGCGAACTCAAAACCCGCGATTTTTTTTCCTCGCCAACGTCGGTAAATTTGAAATCACCGTCATTGCGCCCCAGCATCCACTTGTCAAAGTATTCGTCTTCAGATTTCAAGTCGCCTTTCGCCAAAAAGTCAGGAATGGTTGTTCCGACGTTCGAAAAGAAAAAATCCGCGTCGGAGTCGTTATCGACGTCGCCAACGGTCATGCTCATGGGGTAGCCATATTTATTCGTCATTGGCGTTGGCATTTTGGCGAAGGTTTGAGCGCCTACGTTTTTATAAATTTCAGGGCGGCTGGTGTCGTAAACCACGATCAAATCGACGTTTAAATCGTCGTTCACGTCTAAAAAAAGACCTTGGAAGGTATTGCGCACGTGGGTCAGCTTGGCGGAGTCGGTAACGTTCTTGAAACTGTTGTTATAGATAGTAGAGGACGATGATTTTTAGATTAATGAAGTTTTGTTTGTGATTGGAATGTGTTGGATTTATTTCAATTTTGGTTCACTTGAAATATTAGATCAGACAATTTTTTTTGTATCCCTGGCGCGAGCATTTTTGGTGCTTTTTTTTAACAAAAGCAGATGTATTAATTTTTTTGGAGGGATTTTATAACATGAGACCTACGAGGTGGGTTTTTGTGTATTTCTCGTTAATCCCAACGAGATTGGTTTTTGGAATTTTGCGCGAAGTTCTGCACTCGCCAAGTGATGCGGCCTTACTTGGCGGCGTAAAGTGTGTTTTGTTGTAAATAATACTCTTTTCTCTAGATGCGCGACTAAAAGTACTTGCACACGCATTACCCTTCTCTGATTAATGTCTATAAGACTGAATTTTTTCTTTTTTTTCCAAGATAATACCTCTCAGACAAAGGTTGCCATCTTACGCCGTCAGGATTTCTTCATTATCGTATCTTTCGCGAATCTCAAACAGTGAATATTCTCCGAATTTAGAAAAGACTCTTTCTAAGTTCCCAGCTTTTCTTCCAAGACTCACTAAGGATTTTTTGAATTCGCGGTCGTCTAGCGTTGCTTTAAAGTGAGTTCCCGCCATCAAGCTCTTTTGATAAAGGTTTTGCCTTTATGCATAAAAACCTTAAACGGAATGTTTTTTTCTAATAGCTTCTTCTTTACTTTGAACAAAAGGCTCGTCATCGACTTCTTCAATAAAGATGTCTGCACGATCTATATACCTTACCCCGTCAACAATAAAAACAACAGCGTCATACAATTCGCCGATCAATTCTATTTTTATCCATTTTATTTTTTTAAACAGGTTAATAAACTTCTTCTCAATCACAAGAAAATCCTCATCCTCCCAATGGATCGGAATCTCCTCAAAACGTATATGAGTCTCAAAGCGCATTGATTCGTTAAAAAAACTCAGAGTTCCTAATTTAATAGACGACACGATCTCGTCCAGTTCTTTTTTAGCTAAAAGGTTACCTGATTTTTTTGAAACAAATTGTGAATACGCTCTAGCCCACAATTCTTTGTTTGACAATAAATAGTCACCCAATTCAAACACACGCTCGCTATTTTTAATGATTTCTGCCAACTGTTTATAAGCTCTTGTTTTTTTGATTACCTCAATTAATTCATAGCGTTCTAAAATTTGGGGCGTTTTTTGTAAATGCTTGTCAATAGCGTGACCAACTTCGTGAAAAGCAACTAGTCTTTCATAGTTCAATCCTTGTCTTATTTGTAGTAAGTTTATTTCCTCAATAAACTGACCAGAGCTCTTAATTTTGTTGTTAAAGTCATCGAAACTTTTCCGATCTGCCAATCGCCGTCGCCGTGAACAGCTTCGATGCTCTCCATAATCTCCACAAAAAAAGGATCGCTGTATTTAAAATTAGTTTTAAACGGTTTTTGAGTTGCGTTTGATTTAGATTTAAAAACTTCCCCAATAGCAAACAAACCAGCGTATTTGCTTTTTGTTTTTTGAATTGCTTGTTCAAATCCATCATCGTTTTTCCCCGGGTTGTATTCGAATCCGGGATCAATCCCTCTTGGAGCTCGATAGAGCTTGCCGCCTATGTTTTTGCGAGATGTACTCCGTTTTAGGACGTTTAGATGGTTCTAGTCCGCGAGCTTTTAAATCTTCGTCAGATAATGATAGTAAAGTACAATCGCAGTTCCACCCGTTTTGAGGCGCCCAAACATCCCAAAAAGGATCGTTTTTAGCTAAGATTAGTTTATCTAGTTTTTTGTGCTCAGGTCTAAAATTCTCGGCGCCGCTATGGCGATACATTATCCATTGATTCGGGCTATTTTGCATCTGCTCCCAACGTCCTGCGTTGTATGCTTGATTGAGGTTTGTTTTGTAGATCACGCCCGCTCGCCAATCCAGTTTACCGTTAAAATCCCAACCATATGCCGCCGCGAGGCTCGAAAAATCCTTTTTAAATTGACCAAACGCTACGCCGGATTCAATTACTTGATCAACTAGATTTCTTAAATCAATTAGTAGTTCCATTTGCGTTGCGCCGGCAATAGTAAAAGCCTTAATGTGGGCTTTTCCAACCATGTCATACCAACGCTCCGTTTTAACATTGAGCTTTCTTCTGAAAAAAATCAACCGCTTCATCAAAAGAGGCTGAACCATAGCTAGGCTCCATTTTTCTCCTCAAACATACCTGCCAACCTTGAGGCCAATAAAGCTTTCTGAGTGTTTTGCGCAAACAGATCAGGGTTTAGTTCATAAAATAAATCATTTAAACCTGATAAAACATTATCGAAACTACCTGAAGATTGTATTATCCTGTCGGCTTTCCGTAACCAATTTGCCGTCTCAGCGCCGTTTTTCTTTTTTTAATCGCTCAATAAACGCCGGTAATGGTTTGTTTTGTTCTGCGTTTTTTTTCGCCAAGCTTAGTGTAGCTAATCTTGTCTTTTTTGCGCTTGTTGTTGATTTTGTAATAATTGACCAATTATTTCCTCATCCTTGCCCGCAATAAAGATGACGGCGCCGCATTTATGCGCCGTCTCAGGGAACACCAACAGAAATATGATAAAATCCGCTGGCTGCTTACAGGTTCAGTGGGTATGGATCACGTCACCGAACGTTACGGACTTAGCGGCACCATCAATCATTTGGAGCCATATCTGCTTAACCCTCTAAAACCCGAACAGGCAGAGGCTTACGTAAACTATCTATGCGAACAAAGCGGATTGCCTCGACCGGAAGCGGATGCCCATCTTTTGATTTGCCAAAAATTGGGGTGGTTGGCGCCCCATTATCTTGAGCGTCTTGTAGAGCGTATCGAAGAACAGACCAATTTTACAAAGATTACCCCTAATAACGTCAACCAAGCCTGCGAAGATTTATTGCGCTATCCATTTAATCAGGTCTTTGCCGACTGGCCGGATCACATCAACCGTAATTATCCCAACGACCAAACGCTGCTCGCCAAAAAAATACTACTTGCGCTTTGCGATTCTCCAATGGGTGAGACTCTTGGCACGCTTCTCAACCGGTCAACGTTTACGGGAATAAATTCTGAAGATATTAACAATGTCCTGTGTAACTTGAAAAAAGATGGTTTTCTAAGCTACAACTCGGAAACTGAGCGTTACGCATTTGTGCTGGGTTTGTTACGCGAATATTGGAAAAATATGTAAAAAATATGAAGACAATGAATAAAAATATAAGCGCTACGGCGCTGAGACTTGCCGTCTACGATCCCTTGCAACTGAACGAAGAGGATTTTCTAAATACGTTTGTCGCCCGCCATAGTATACTGCAACGACTGAAGCGGAAAGTCGTCGAGAGCTTGGACAAGCCCATCCCTGCGCACCGCGTCATTTTTGGTCAACGGGGCATGGGCAAGACGTCGCTGCTTCGGCGACTAGCTATTGAAGTGCGCAAAGATAAAACGCTTTCGGAGCGTTGGATTCCCCTGAATTTTCGAGAAGAGCAGTACAATATCGGCAAGCTGGAGCATTTTTGGAAAAATTGCGCCGACGCGCTAGCGGACTGGTGCGAAAAAAACAGCGACGTGCAAAGCGCCGCTGCTTTGGATAATATCGCTCTCTCCGGTCCAAACCCGTGCGAAGCTATTCTGCAAACCGCAGAAAAGCACAACCGACGTTTGTTGCTATTGGTGGATAACCTGAACCTGATCTTCGAAAACCTCTCGGTTGAAGAACAGTGGGCGTTGCGCGAAAAACTACAAGCAAAAGACGCCCCGCTGATGATCGCCAGTTCTCCGTCCCGTCTTCCCGAGCTTGCCGAGCGGGAAGGCGCCTTTTATGAGTTTTTTGCTTTGGATGATTTGAAAGCCCTGAGCGCGGAAGACATGCGCGAGTGTCTGAACCGATTGGCGCAAACCAGAGGCGAACCCGGTAAGAAGGTGTTGGCGGATATGGAGCGCTCTCCCGCTCGTATTCAGGTAATGCATACCCTCTGCGGGGGGAACCCTCGCACGCTGGTAATTATCTATCAAGCGCTGGAAACCTTGGTATCTGCCAACCCCGATCATAGTGGCGATGTGGGACAGATTCTGGAAGGGGTTTTGGAAAATACAACGCCTATTTACAAGGCGCGTACCGAAGAGCTATCGCCCCAGCAACGTAGAATAGTCGACGCGGTTGCGCTGGCGTGGGATCCGATTCATTCTTCCGACGTCGTCGAACGCACCGGATTAAACGCTTCCACGGTTTCTTCCCAACTTAACCGCCTGCAAAGCGACGGCGTCCTGCAGCCAGTCAGCTTTGGCGCATAACGTTCCTTTGTGCAGCTAGCCGAACGCTTCTACAATATCTGGTACCTGATGCGCCACGGAAACCGCCGCAATCAGCTCCGCCTTCGCTTGCTCAGTAGTTTTCTGTCCGCTTATTATTCAAAAGACGAACTGCGCCAACGTGCCAAACAATTGGGGTCGGCCGATATTGTTACGCGCAATATGCACACCGAAGCCCTGATGTACTCCCTTGGCGACGCCCCATTGCGGAACGCGCTGCGAAAAGCCTTGACCCGCCCCTTGATTGGAATGAGTAAAGAGAGTTTAAAAGACCTGTTGCCCGGCGAGGATTATGAACCCAAACTGCTGGAACATGCTCAGCGTCAGGAAAAATTGCTGTCAGGCTTAATCCAATCAGGCATGGACGAAAACGAAGCGCAACGATTGGCTGACCAAGTAGCGGAAAGCTTTACTTTTACTCAGAAGGAAAAACAACATATCGCCGATACAGCCGCAACCTTAAGCCAATCAATAATAGATGAACTGAAAGACAAACTCAATACTGAACTGATAAAATATGACGAGAAACTGGGAAAAGAGGAAAACCGCGCCCTGCGGAATTTGCTAGCTCAGGGAAAAATTGCCGACTGTTATGACGTCAAAGGCGCCCTGTCTGTTCTGTCAGTACAGTCAAACCCGGCATTAATCAACGCTTTGCTGGTTGGGCTTGACTTTGACGCCGCCGAAAAAGAAGACGTCGAGAGTTTTTACGACTTTTGCAAAGATATGCCACCAAAGACTGCTATTGGATGGAACTCGCTGGGTAACCTGCTGCAGCGTAACCTCAACCGCTACGCAGAAAGCGAAAACGCCTATCGCAAGACCATCGAAATTGATCCCAATTTTGCTATCACGTGGATCAATTTGGGCAACCTGTTACAAGATCACTTAAATTGTTACGCAGAAAGTGAGGAAGCCTTCCGCCGCGCAATCGAAATTGATCCCAATGATGCTATCACGTGGAAAAATTTGGGCTACCTGTTACGACATCACTTAAATCGTTACAAAGAAAGCGAGGAAGCCTACCGTCGCGCAATCGAAATTGATCCCAATGATGCTAGCACGTGGAAAAATTGGGGCAACCTGTTACGACATCACTTAATTGTTACAAAGAAAGTGAGGAAGCCTTCCGCCGCGCAATCGAAATTGATCCCAATGATGCTATCCCGTGGATCAATTTGGGCAACCTGTTACAAGATCACTTAAATCGTAATGCAGAAAGCGAGGAAGCTTATCAAAAAGCGCTGAAAATAGTTCCAGATGAGCCAAACTTAACAGCCAATCTGGCGTGGCTGAGAATAAAGACGGGAGATAGCGTCGGCGCGAAACAGTTGATATCTGATCTGGAGCCAGATTATCCGACCAAAGAATTACTGGAAACCGCCTTGGAGTTGGTAGCCGGCAATCCCGGTCGTTGCTGCGAAATCCTGCATCCTGTATTGGAAAAGAACCCAAACGCTTTGTGGGAGGTTAATACAAAAGATTTATTGCGACTAACGCGGCTGTTTAAGGCGCATCATTTTGAACAATTCTATTTGGATTTTTTGTATAAACATCAATTTCATCTCAGCTTGGAACCCTATGTGGCGGCGGTAGAGGCATATTTCAACGGCGCTGAGCGGTTGCAACGCCTAAACCCCGAAGCGGGCGTCGTCGCCAAAAGCATGTATCATTGGCTAACCAGCAGTCAGATTAGCGGTGAAAATGTTTAATGGGTGTTAGATTGGAGTGTTGGGAATGGAAAAAGAAAAAACCGAATATTGTTCATTGCGGTTGGGACGGTTCCATTCGACAAATTGTTTATCACATTGTTTATCGCGGTTTGGGCGAAAGATTTTTCGCCCCTACTTTTTACCCACATGTTTTTGATCTCCGTGATTTTCGCCTCTTCCGGTTTAGATGAAAAGGTTGGCTTTGGATTTCAGGAAAGATAATGTCTTTGGGGGAGGTTGCGTAAAGTTTCGGCGGCGCTTTCCGCGGTGACGTCGCGTTGCGCTTCGGCAAGCATTTCGTAGCCGACCATAAACTTTTTGACCGACGCCGAACGCAATAAAGGCGGATAAAAATGGGCGTGAAGTCGAGTGGCTCCGTCTCCTTTTGGACGGTGGAAAAATTGATGCCAGCCCATCGAATAGGGAAAAGCCGTCTGGAAAAGGTTATCGTAGAGAACCAGCAACGTCTTCATGATCTCCGCTAACGACGAAACTTCTGCGGCGTCTAACTCTCCAAGCGTATCGACCCGTCTTAAAGGCAGCAGCAAAATTTCATAAGGCCACACCGCCCAAAAGGGCACGACCGCCAGCCAGCCTTCGTTTTGCAACACCACCCTCTCCTTGGCTTCCAGTTCAAAGCGGATATAATCATCCAGCATCTCGCGTTTATTTTTGAGCAGGTAGGCTTGCTGCGCGCGCTCCTCGGTTTCAAGGATATGCGGCGCAAAATCCCCCGCCCAAATTTGGCAATGCGGGTGCGGATTCGAGCAACCCATCACTTCTCC